>APFE030767787.1:5494-43245 GCA_000404065.3 Pinus taeda | reverse complement strand
GGGGGGGGGGGGGGGTTGCCGCATCTGTCGATGGTTGTTGTTGTTTTAGGAATATGATTTTGAGGTTGTTGTAAAGCCAGGACGACTGAATGCAGGTCCAGACCACTTATCCCAGATTGAGACGGGCGAGGAAGCCACGAATCTAGAAGAAGGACTCACGAATGCCCAGTTGTATGCCGTGTGCATTGCGGATGGCCACTTTGAAGATATAATTATTTTTTGACTACCAACACTGCGCCACAAGGGTATTTTGTGCAACAAAAGAAGGAATTGGTGACACGAGCAGCAGATTTGACTGTGATTGCTGGCCATCTTTACAAGATGGGCCATGATGAGATATTATGCAGATATGTACTAGAGTTTGAGCGAGAACAAATCCCTGCCAAAGCACCTGGAGCGGTTGCTGGCAGACATTATGCGGGCCGCACCATAGCCCAGAAGGTTCTTCGCGTTGGCTTATGGTGGCCCACCCTACGTCAGGATTCAAAAGCATACGGTCGGCCATACGATGTACACCAACGAATAGGTAAGCCATTGTGAAGGGATGAAATGCCACTTCAGCCACAAGTAACACTATAGCCATTTGAGAAATGGGCGATCGACTTCGTCAGGCCTATTGAACCACGAGGGAAGACGGGTGCGCGCTATATTATCACTGCGACTGAATACTTGAACCGATGGGCAAAAGCAGAACCAATTATGGATTGCACAACCATGATAGCGGCAAAATTTCTTGTTCGAGAATGTGTTGACCAGGTTTGGGTGTCCTAATATTCTTATGAGTGATCGAGGAACACATTTTTTGAACGAAATCATTAGCGCGCTGACTGAGGAATTCCAAATATATCACCAACAGAGCACATCATACCATCCACAAGCAAATGGGATCATTGAGACATTCAACAAAATTTTGGAAATCACGCTAACTAAGATATGCAATGCGCAACAGAACGATTTGGACTTACGCATCCCTACTGTGCTATGGGCATACCGAACCACATGCAAAACATTGACAGGCCAGTCACCGTTTCAACTAGTCTATAGTAAGGAGGACATGATGCCTATGGAATATATCGTGCCCAGCCTATGGATTGCAGTAGCTACAGGAATGGCAGATCGTGGGGCATTGGAGGAAAGGCTCGCACAACTCGACGAATTGGACGAAGAACGATTTCTTGCGGGATTTCATCAGCAGGTACAAAAACAGCGCAAGAAAGCATGGCATGATCGCCATACCAAGGTGCACATGTTCAAAAAGGATGATCTTGTATTATTATATGACAGTAAGTTCAAAAAATTTCCAGGTAAACTCCATATGCATTGGTTGGGACCTTATGTCGTTAAAGAAGTAACCGATGGGGGCGCAGTTCAGCTGACTAAGCTCAACGGAGACCCCTTTCCGGGAAGAGTGAATGGCAGTCGCCTGAAGCTCTATACAGGCAGGTCGACCACCTGGCTAACCACTCCACGGAGAGTCTCACCGCTCCAACTAGTTGAAAGAGATCGAGGGATGATAAAGCAGTCTTATCTGTGTGGATCTGGTGCGGCGCGAGGCTGTAGAATAGCACATGAGCCCCATCCCACATCCAAGACATCCCTAGGGTGGGGAAACCTGGTTCCAACACCCTCCCCTACTACCTCGGGTGAGACCTCAGTCCGCGCTTCGCGAGCTATTGCCGAAAGGGCCGGTAGCTGCAGGATTTGTTTGGCTAAATAATTCTTTGGAACCTTGGTCAAGCCCAAATAAACAAACATATTGGTTGGTGAAGTTTTGGTTTTGGCCAATCGGAGGGTGACACATGGCCCTATGAGAGGGTGCCATGTGTCCCTTGATGTTCATGTAAAATTGTTAAGGTGACTGACCAACCTGACTTGGGTTTGACCCCAAAAACTCCATCAATAGAGTGAAATGATTTACCAATACACTGCATAGTGATTTTTGTAATATAACATGGGACACATATATTTAAATTGTAACTGTTGGTAGTTTTTTTTGGGGGTGGGAGGGGGCAACCCAGAAAGTTCACCTGACTGACCCAACACCAAGTCATGTGAATGTGACATGATCGTGTGTCGTGCCGAGGTAGAAGTGGTGGGGAGTTGACATCGGCCCTAGTCTCATTAAATATCATATAACCTTCGACTTTTATCAAGGGAGGGGTGGGACGTGTGGCACCCAGCCTGCATCCTAGCCCACGGTCATATAAAGATAATGTGACCTGGAGCAGAGGGTCAACGGGCACATGGCCTTTGGCATGCATCCTACTCATACTATATACCATATGACTGAACCAAGGGGTAGAGGAATTGGAGCATGACCCTATTGGCATACTTAATGACTCAATAATTTGCACATTTATTAGTAGATTTATCATTGAACATGTGCCAATTTATCACTCTGCAAGGCCGCCAAAGGCAGAATTTGTTGCCAATTTTGACAAAGGGTCAATTTTGTAGGACAATTAGCAATGAAATGAAGGAGGCCTAACTTAGCCATGTTTTAGCCTTTGTGAGCCCAAGAAGAGCCTACACAGGGGTTTTTGGGTGTTCTGCACAAAATGGAAGTGTTATTTTTGCAATTTGAGCATTATACATTGATCTAATTTTAATTTTAAGCATATAATATAAAGGTCAAACATTGGAAGCTGGACACAGAGATGTAGCCCAAGAGGGGTGAACTCCAACATCAAATTATTGTTTTGTGATGCTGTATGTTGTCTCCTTTTCACTGTTAAAATATGCAAAACTTAACTAATTTTAATAAGTTTATGTGATTTTTCAATTTCGATCCATTTCCCACAAGACATAAACTAGCTTGCAAAATTTTACAAAAAATATTCAATTTTTAATTTCAGATCAGATGAAGTGGTGATTTTCTCAAATTTCGGGATATGATTGGACCCAGGGACTTGATCCAAGGTGGGGGATGCCAAAAGGGACATCGATGTCATATACTCAAGACGTGGCAAGGTTGATAACATGGTCTGCTACTAGTGTAAAATGTGATATGGTGGAATGACCCATTTGGAAGGCCAAGTGACTATTTTCTAATTGATACATGACATCATGGGAGGATGCGACATGTAAGAGAGACATCATCATGTCGGTAGAAGGATGATGACTCAGACACTAGGAATTACATGTCACTTGATGACACATGGAGATGATTGGTGGTTCCATTAGGTGTAGGGGCACTATGTGGTGTCAATGGGAAGTTAATGTGGCTAGAATCCATGTCACCATTGAGCACGAGTCCCAGAAGAGATTTCATGTGCATCTTTTCAACTAGGGTGAAATTGAAGGGAACCCCAAGACAAAGTTCTGTGTCATCACTTGACATGGGAAATGTTTCCATGCCACAAGGTCATAGTTTAAGTGCACTAGAGTGGGGAAGAAACAAACTAATGGAGGGAACATAATGGAGAAAAATTTGTCAACCAATTGATAGTTAGTTGACAATTGCAGACCCCTCATCGATATCTAATAAAAGGCAAGGGGCCTACAATTTATATAGATTTTTGTTGCAGTCAAATGGAGACATAGAAGAGTTTTCTAGAGGGGAGTCACTCATCATTTAATGGCAGAAGGAACAAATATAATACCCCCCCTTTGTTAACTATCAGAAGGCAAGGGGCCACATTTAATGTGTTGTTAGTATAAACATTGGTGATCAATTTACAATGAGTTAGTGGGTGAGTACTGAAGGGTTTACTTAGATTTCTTATAATGGTAAATGTTTGTTTGTAAGCTAAGGGTGATGTCATAGGGCCCTGGGAAACATGATGTGGTAGGTGCCATGTGGATGTAACCATGGCCATCATTTGGTGTGAGGAATGAGGTGGAATCACCTCGGTGGGACCAATGGAACCATATAGCTTCCATGTGGGTGTCACATGGGTGACACGTGGGTGCCATATGGAAGGTTCTTGCTTATGTGTCAGGGATGGAATGAATAACTTTAAATTAGCTTATCTTTCGATCCAGGTATTGTATTACATAAAATTTCTGTCACTCTAAAGCTCTCAAAGAACCGAAGATGATGGTGATGTCCAAAGATAATTATGCTAACTTTGGAAAAGGAAAATAATTGTAACACCATTTCCGTAGTTAAATAATGGAGGTCAAGTTAATTAAAAGTAACACACCCCATTCAACCTCAAGACTACAAAGGGTGGGATGGAGCATTACACATACTATAGAACATGCATCAAGAGATCTATACTAAAATTGCATTATTTTTCTCTTTTTTACAATGCAATTTTTTCCAAAATTCTTGAAGGAATACTCTCCTCCATTAAAAAAAAAAAAAAATTTAAAATTGAATTTTTCTATAGCCTCCCATATTTTATTTTAAAGAAAGGAAAATGAATGTGTGTGTGTGTGTAGATAGATATATTTTTTTTTATTTTTTATTTTTTTCGCGGAAAATCAAGGTAGGTCTACCTAAAGTGACCATACCCTTCGGCCAAACTAATTTGAGCCTAACCTTAAGGGCGTTGAGGATAACTGAATCCATGACCTCTGAATGGCAAGATGCTTTAGCAATGAGACCTTGACCAATTGAGCTAAACCTTAGGGCTAAGATGAGAATGAATGAATGAAAACATTTCTTAGAAAGTCATTAATGACAAAAAAAAAATACTTCATACTATTGTAAAATTGATATTGCATTGGTTCACATACATCCAAGTAAACAAATGTAATTGTTACTTTGTTATCAGTGAGTTATCCTTGCAAAAAGGTGCTTTGGTGTGCTTTCCATGAGTGCAACACTCATACATACCCATTAAAATAAGAAATTGGTGATCGAAACCCTCTACAAGAGATGACTCTTTCTTGAAGCAATGATGTCTTGAGACCATTTCAAAAGACTTTTTGAATCACTATCTACGTTAATGGAAACTTCATGGGCCTCTGGTAGCCATTGTACAAGTTTTCCTTTGTCACAACTCTTATAATTAGTTTATCATTCATGCTCTTATAAAATATTAGTTAAATCAAACTAAGTAAATAACCTTGTATTTAACAATTTTCACTTTTACTAGAAAAATCTTAATTAATATAATTATATTAAAAAACAAACTTGACTCCCTTAATTTTACCGTATAAAATTTAACAAAAACAATTTTTCTCACAATAAAATATTCAACACCATTTCGAACATTCCTCCCTTTTATCAACTATTCACACAATACATAACATGTGATAAGTCATCTATGGTGTTGCTTCATAAACCAAATACTGCCCCTATGAGGAAGACACCATTATCATAATTGGGGTGTGTTATCAACTATTCACACAACACATAGCATGTGAGAAGTCATCCATGGTGTTTCTTCATAAACCAAATACCACCCCTATGAGGAAGACACCATTATCATAATTAGGGTGTGTTATCAACTATTCACACAACACAGAGCATGTGAGAAGTCATCCATGGTGTTGCTTCATAAACCAAATACCACCCCTATGAGGAAGACACTATTATCATAATTGGGGTGTGAAAGAGTTGGATATTGGAGGTGTCTACATATCAAGGCAACCTTGTTATCAGTTATGGTTAATAATACACACCCTTATCTTAGAGCAACACATATTCAATTTCTTGATTTTGTGTTCGCTGATGGTTTTGGTTTTTTTTAATGTGTCATTCACTATCTCCCACACTAACAACATTTTCCACTTAATTTACCAACCAAGATTTGGTATTTTAAAATTATAATCGATGCCAGTGTAAATTTATCAATATTCTTGATCCAAATGCTACATGTGCTACTTCATAGTTCATTGTTGGATTGGGTTCTTAACCATGAATCGTGAAAGAAAGATTGGATAAGTCGTTCTCATCCTTTCATATGCTGGAGCAACAACACCTAGAAACTATTCATCCCAATACATATTCATGAAGGCCAGTGCCTGGACAAGCACGAATGAGAAGCACATGAGAAAACTTGTGCGACAACAATTGGAAAATCCCTCCAACGAATTCCCAGTTGCCCAACCTAGTTTACTTCTTATATATGTTGGTGTTCTATCAAATCGCTAAAAGCTTACCGAGAATTTAGGTCAACCTTGGTAGGCCAATACAAAAAAGGCGACCGCACTTTCAAAATATGGTATATAATGAATATGAAAGCAAGTAATCTCATTAGTGTTTAAATTTCCGGAATCCCGTGATGTAGAATTTTGATATTTGGAATCCATTTGTAAATAATTCCACCCATATTTTACTATGGAAAAAAAAAATCTTATGAGCTTTTTATGTATAAATATATATATTTTAAAGATAGAAGAATTTGTATTTGGTTATGACTATTGGAATGATTTTAAATTTGGTTTCCCTTTACTATAGCTTTTAAATTGGTTAGTATTAATAATTTTGAAAACAATGCTTCCTATGCAACTCAAGATTCAACTGGACGTAGAAATTTTCAAAAATACACCTCTAAGACATACATATAAAAATTATTCAAATCTATTAATAAAAAACAACTATGTTTTAATTAGTGAGAGATGGATTTGATAATGTCATGCCAAACACAAAATAATTAGTGAAAGATCTTTTAGTGACTCTTAGGTATGAAGGAAATATAGAAAAGAGTTTTAAATCAAATTGACGTAAGGAATCTCACTTAAAAAATGTTGGAGTGGGATTTTGGACATTTGTTAAAATATTTACGCCGTAAGGTGTTTCCCTCTGAAATGAACTCCCCCAAATACGTTTCTGTCTTAATCGTAGCCATTAGATCTTTTGTTAGATGATTGAACAAAAATTAGCCATCTGATTTAATAAAAATCAACCATCTAATTTAATAAAAAACCTTAAAAAATGTTTCACTTTCCACTTGACATTTGTGCGCCGAGCTTCTGGGAGAGGTTGTGGAGTTTATGGCTGTTTCAGTTTACTGTTTCATGGAGTTTATGGCTCTTTCAGTTTAAGGGCTCCAATTTCTGTTTGTATAGTCGAATCGACATTGGCAATGGCATCCCCTGTATCCTCATGCCCCCAAAACCCTTCTGAAATTGAAATCGGGATAGAAATTGCATAAACGGGTGAAGGGAAACCGTGATACGACTCCACTAGCATTCAAACCTAGAGAGATGCCCTTTCTCATGTTGCAGAAATAAGGGGTTTCGATCTGGACGCATATAATGGGTGAGATCTCAACCCTCCCCTCTCAGTATTGTAGTACTTCACGCTGATTAGAACCCTTGCATATTTTTCCTAGATTTAAAGGGTTCACAATCTCTAAATTCACTGAATCAAGAGGAAAACGAGCAGGCTTACCCTATAGATTAAGAATGATGAATAGGGATGGAATGCATCAACATTATATCTGGCATTACTCTGTAGACCCTGTAGACTCTTCAAATGGAATATGAAGGATAAATTTATCCATTTCCTCCTTCCCCACTAAGACTTCTGCAACAATTCACATTCTTTTGGCATCAAGATCTGCACTGCTCACGCCAATTTTTAGACAGTATCCCAACGCAGAACACCAATTTGCTAGTTCAACCATTCAAATAGTATCCCAACACAAAATGCCAATTTTCAACGAGTATCAGCTCTCTGAATGCTATGAGTTGGGATCTTAGCTAGTAGTGCTCGTTGATCGATGATTATGCTTTCTTGTCAAGTTCCTCTTCGCATAATTTTTTTTGTTAGGTGGATTTTATAATTTTTCAACATCGTCACATATATTATTTTCCAACATCATTCCTTTAACTTTCAAATTGGCATTTTTTTATATAGACATACCTTCAAAGGAGGGGCAACCGAGGGTGCACCATATCAGTGCTCAACAAATCAACAAAGTAGAAGAGCTTGGAAAAGAAGTCCTGAAGCGACCCTTGAAGATCACTTTAACTATAAAACTCAAGGAAAATAGAATGTTTGTCACTTCTCAAGCTAGGTATCCAAACAATTTTTCATGGAGAACGTTATTTTATGAGGCAGTAGTAGAACCAAACAATGTGATTTTGTTTATCAAAGGATTGAACTTAGTAGAACCAGACAAAGTGATTTTTTTTGTCAAAGGATTGAACTTGAGGAGAGGTAGGATTTTTGATACTAATAATCTTGTCTACGATTTTGGTTCCAATTTGGACACTGATCTGCTTAATGCTAGGGATTTCATGAAATGGGACACCATAGATTTGCGCAGCAAGATTTTTCATACCAAGGATTTGGTGGTTGCTCAAGTGATCAGATGTGAGAAGCCTAATGGCTTAGAATATAGGAAATTGAAGGGATGAAGGCTTTCGTATGGAGATCTAGAAGTGGTTTACTTCCATCTGTAGATAGGGTTGAAGTTAAATCCATGATGATCTCAAAACCTGTGCAGATGTTTAGGCCTCTCCATCAGGTCTGTGCTTGCACAATGCTTTGGAACCAAGCTCCATTTCTTAAAGAATGGATCATGTACCATGCTATGTAGGTGTCTAGAGGTGGTTTCTTTATGATAACAACAGTGATGAAAACATAGAAGTGGTAGCTAAACAGCGTAATGCATTTTCTAATGACAAGACACCAATTTATTGTATCTATTTGATAATGGGCATTATTTTCTGAACGGGTTAATACACACCATCGCATTGACTTAATTGTATCTGGTTTGAATCAATTATGGGCAAAATAAACACCCCTCTAAAATCTAAATAGAGTATACGAAAGGCCTGATTTCAATATACTGGGTTGTGAAAGAGCTGGGTCCCCAACTGAAAAAAGGAGCAATTTTTAGACACTTTAATTCTATGTATAAGATTTGTAATGGCATCACTTCTCCAAGTCTTGTTTGAATCAGTTTTGGGCAAAATAATTCCACCACCAAATTCTCAACACGCTAATCTAGAACTATGTAAACTCTTAATTAGTACAAAATCTACCAACCAATCCCTATCTCGACAGCTCTGCATAACTTTCATAATCTATTTGAGAAGAACAACCTTGCTTCCCAAGTACAAAATCAGACTCAGGAATCCTCATTTAACGTTTATGCATGGTAAATATGTGAAATGGAAGTATCCAAGAAAATTCAAGAAATATACTGCAATTTTATGATATTTTGTATCTCTGCATCAGCTTGAGATGCTTCTTTAGAAGCACCAGCTGCAATTTCTAATTGAGGGAGGATGCAGTTTGGCTGTTTGGGAGGGAACCCACAGTTTCTTTCCTCCTTTTGTTTACTTCCACCTTCTTCTGCACAGAATGCAATGTTGTATTCTTATTGTTTCTAGATATAGGGATTACTACTACCATTAAAAATAGACACGCAACTTTTGTCTTTAACATTGCCAAACATGTCTTGAGGTAAAGCATTTTTTCTCAAAATGTGTTACTTTACATTAAGAGATTTTTTACAAACGAATACTAGAAAGCTCTTTTGTGTCAAGTCCTCTTCATCATGGCCTGGAACTCATTTCTTTTTTTCCTTTAGCTATAGCCTCATCTTTGTCTTGGTGCCCAATAGGGATCCTCCCCAGTGAAGAATACACAGTTTCTATAAGGATGCCCAATCTCGAGAAGTGCTGCTACTTGGTCACTATCCCTATTTGTAGAAATATCTATAATAGGTTAAATCAGTTCCAGTTGTGTCCCTATCTTTAGTTCCAATCAATATTTCAATGTCTGCATATTCAACCTTATTCAAAATAGGATAAATCAAAGTTGATTTCCATAGCTTTGGCCCATCTAGATTGAAGAAATACCTAGATGAAGGTCTGATAGCAGGTTACACTTGCAGGTTGAAGAGAATGGAGAGGCATAAATCTAGCATTCTCTTATCTACATTGAACCAAAGCCTGATAAACGTAGTCCATCATTTTCATCTCAGACATAATTATCATTACATGAACCTTCTGAGAGGATTTGCAGTGTTTCTGAGGCGATATATCTATGTTCATCTATTCTAGTGACACAGTCTGTGTTGAGGTCCTTTCCAACTCAAAGACCGAAGAGAAACACATTATTTGTAGATGTCCTTTCTGTCAAAGAGTTTTCCCGCAATCTATTTTTACAGGTATTACCTCCAGAATTTTGTATATTGTGCATCCATCCTATGCTTGGGCTCGAGAGCAGTGAAGAGCTTGGAAAAGAAGTCCTGAAGCGATCCTTGATGATCACTTTAACTATAAAACTCAAGGAAAATAGAATGTTTGTCACTTCGCAGGCTAGGTATCCAAACAATTTTTCATGGACAACGCTTTTTTATGAGGCAGTAGTAGAACCAAACAATGTGATTTTGTTTGTCAAAGGATTGAACTTAGTAGAACCAGACAACGTGATTTTTTTTGTCAAAGGATTGAACTTGAGGAGAGGTAGGATTTCTGATACTAATAATCTTGTCTACGATTTTGGTTGCAATTTGGACACCGATCTGCTTAATGCTAGGGATTTCAAGAAATGGGACAACATAGATTTGCGCAACAGGATTTTTCATACCAAGGTATTGATGGCTGCTCAAGTGATCAGATGTGAGAAGCCTAATGGCTTAGAATACAGGAAATTGAAGGGATGAAGGCTTTCATATGGAGATCCAGAAGTGGTTTACTTTCATCTGTATATAGGGTTGAAGTTAAATCCATGATGATCTCAAAACCTATGCAGATGTTTAGGCCTCTCCATCAGTTCTGTACTTGCACAATGCTTTGTAACCAAACTCCATTTCTTAAAGAATGGATCATGTACCATGCTATGTAGGTGTTGAGAGGTGGTTTCTTTATGATAACAACAGTGATGAAAACATAGAAGTGGTAGCTAAACAATGTAATGCATTTTCTGATGACAAGACACCAATTTATTGTATCTATTTGATAATGGGCATTATTTTCTGAACAGGTTAATACACACCATCGCATTGACTTAATTGTATCTGGTTTGAATCAATTATGGGCAAAATAAACCCCCCTCTAAAATATGAACAGAGTATATGAAAGGCCTGATTTCAATATACTGGGTTTTGAAAGAGCTCGACCCCCAACTGAAAAAAGGAGCAATTTTTAGACACTTTAATTCTATGTATTGGATTTGTAATGGCATCACTTCTCCAAGTCTTGTTTGAATCAGTTGTGGGCAAAATAATTCCACCACCAAATTCTCAACACACTAATCTAGAACTATGTAAACTCTTAAGTAGTACGAAAGCTACCAACCAATTCCTATCTCGACAGCTCTGCATAACTTTCATAATCTATTTGAGAAGAACAACCTTGCTTCCCAAGTACAACATCAGACTCAGGAATCCTCATTTGATGTTTATGCATGGTAGATATGTTAAATGGAAGTATCCAAGAAAATTAATGAAAGATACTGCAATTTTCTGATATTTTGTATCTCTGCATCAACGTGAGATGCTTCTTTAGAAGCACCAGCTGCAGTTTCTAATTGAGGGAGGATGCAGTTTGGCTGTTTGGGAGGGCACCCACAGTTTGTTTCCTCCTTCCATTTACTTCCACCTTCCTCCGCACATAATGCAATGTTGTATTCTTATTTTTTCTGGATGGAGGGATTTCTACTACCATTAAAAATAGACACCCAACTTTTGTCTTTAACATTGCCAAACATGTATTGAGGTAAAGCATTTTTTCTCAAAATGTGTTACTTTACATTAAGAGATTTTTTACAAAAGAACACTGGAAAGCTCTTCTGTGTCAAGTCCTTTTCATCATGGCCGGGAACTCATTTCTTTTTTTCCTTTAGCTATATCCTCATCTTTGTCTTGGTGCCCAGTCGGGATCCTCCCCAGTGAAGAATACACATTTTCTATAAGGATGCCCAATCTCGAGAAGTGCTGCTATTTGGTCACTATCCCTGTTTGTAGAAATATCTATAACAGGGTAAATCAGTTCCAGTTGTGTCCCTATCTTTAGTTCCAATCAATAATTCAATATCTGCATATTCAGGCTTATTCAAAATAGGATAAATCAAAGTTGATTTCCATAGCTTTGGCCCATCTAGATTGAAGAAATACCTAGATGAAGGTCTGATGGCAGGTTACACCTGCAGGTTGAAGAGAACGGAGAGGCATAAATCTAGCATTCTCTTATCTGCATTGAACCAAAGCATGATAAACGTAGTCCATCATTTTCATCTCAGACATAATTATCATTACATGAACCTTCTGAGAGGATTTGCAGTGTTTCTGAGGTGATATATCTATGTTCATCTATTCTAGCGACACAGTCTGTGTTGAGGTCATTTCCAACTCAAAGACCGAAGAGAAACACATTATTTGCAGATGTCCTTTCTGTCAAAGAGTTTTCCCGCAATCTATTTTTACAGGTATTACCTCCAGAATTTTGTATATTGTGCATCCATCCTATGTTTGGGCTTGAGAGCAGTGAAGAGCTTGGAAAAGAAGTCCTGAAGTGACCCTTGATGATCACTTTAACTATAAAACTCAAGGAAAATAGAATGTTTGTCACTTCGCAAGCTAGGTATCCAAACAATTTTTCATGGAAAATGCTTTTTTATGAGGCAATAGTAGAACCAAACAATGTGATTTTGTTTGTCAAAGGATTGAACTTAGTAGAACCAGACAACATGATTTTTTTTGTCAAAGGATTGAACTTGAGGACAGGTAGGATTTCTGATACTAATAATCTTGTCTACGATTTTGGTTCCAATTTGGATACCGATCTTCTTAATGCTAGGGATTTCAAGAAATGGGACACCATAGATTTGCGCAGCAGGATTTTTCATACCAAGGTTTTGATGGCTGCTCAAGTGATCAGATGTGAGAAGCCTAATGGCTTAGAATACAGGAAATTGAAGGGATGAAGGCTTTGATATGGAGATCCAGAAGTGGTTTACTTTCATCTGTATATAGGGTTGAAGTTAAATCCATGAAGATCTCAAAACCTGTGCAGATGTTTAGGCCTCTCCATCAGGTCTGTACTTGCACAATGCTTTGCAACCAAACTCCATTTCTTAAAGAATGGATCATGTACCATGCTATATAGGTGTCCAGAGGTGGTTTCTTTATGATAACAACAGTGATGAAAACATAGAAGTGGTAGCTAAACAATGTAATGCATTTTCTGATGAAAAGACACCAATTTATTGTATCTATTTGATATTGGGCATTATTTTCTGAACAGGTTAATACACGCCATTGCATTGACTTAATTGTATCTGGTTTGAATCAATTATGGGCAAAATAAACCCCCCTCTAAAATCTGAACAGAGTATATGAAAGGCCTGATTTCAATATCCTGGGTTTTGAAAGAGCTCGGTCCCCAACTGAAAAAAGTACCAATTTTTAGACACTTTAATTCTATGTATCAGATTTGTAATGGCATCACTTCTCCAATTCTTGTTTGAATCAGTTGTGGGCAAAATAATTCCACCACCAAATTCTCAACACGCTAATCTAGAACTATTTAAACTCTTAAGTAGTACAAAATCTACCAACCAATTCCTATGTCGATAGCTCTGCATAACTTTCAGAATCTATTTGAGTAGAACAACCTTGCTTCCCAAGTACAACATCAAACTCAGGAATCCTCATTTAATGTTTATGCATGGTAGATATGTGAAATGGAAGTATCCAAGAAAATTCATGAAAGATACTACAATTTTCTGATGTTTTGTATCTCTGCATCAGCATGAGATGCTTCTTTAGAAGCACCAGCTGCAGTTTCTAATTGAGTGAGGACGCAGTTTGGCTGTTTGGGAGGGCACCCACAATTTGTTTCCTCCTTCCGTTTACTTCCACCTTCCTCCGCACATAATGCAATGTTGTATTCTTATTGTTTCTGGATAGAGGGATTACTACTACCATTAAAAATAGACACCCAACTTTTGTCTTTAACATTGCCAAACATGTATTAAGGTAAAGCATTTTTTCTCAAAATGTGTTACTTTACATTAAGAGATTTTTTACAAAATAACACTGGAAAGCTCTTCTGTGTCAAGTCCTCTTCATCATGGCCCGGAACTCATTTATTTTTTTCCTTTAGCTATAGCCTCATCTTTGTCTTGGTGCCCAATAAGGAACCTCCCCAGTGAAGAATACACATTTTCTATAAGGATGCCCAATCTCGAGAAGTGCTGCTATTTGGTCACTATCCCTGTTTGTAGAAATATCTATAACAGGGTAAATCAGTTCCAGTTGTGTCCCTATCTTTAGTTCTAATCAATAATTCAATATCTGCATATTCAGGCTTATTCAAAATAGGATAAATCAAAGTTGATTTCCATAGCTTTGGCCCATCTAGATTGAAGAAATACCTAGATGAAGGTCTGATAGCAGGTTACACCTGCATGTTGAAGAGAACAGAGAGGCATAAATCTAGCGTTCTCTTATCTGCATTGAACCAAATCCTGATAAGCGTAGTCCATCATTTTCATCTCAGACATAATACCATTACATGAACCTTCCCAGAGGATTTGCAGTGTTTCCTAAGGTGATATATCTATGTTCATCTATTCTAGCGACACAGTCTATGTTGAGGTCATTTCCAACTCAAAGACCGAAGAGAAACACATTATTTGCAGATGTCCTTTTTGTCAAAGAGTTTGCCTGCAATCTATTTTTACAGGTATTACCTCCAAAATTTTGTATATTGTGCATCCATCCTATGTTTGGGCTCGAGAGCAGGAAAGTTGGGTGGAGTAGCCTTCCTTTTGCTTATGACAAGATTAGAGTTGGCCAAGGAGAAAGAGTAGAACATTGTTGTAAGTTTTTGAATATATTTGCAAAATAAGGATGCGGGATGGTTGAGATGTCATGTGCTAAACATGATCTCCATGATGTTGAAAGTCAATTTAAAAACTACAGGTATTACCTCTAGAATTTCGTATATTGTGCATCCATCCTATGTTTGAGCTCGAGAACAGGAAGTTTGGGTTGAGTGGCCTTCCTTTTGTTTATGACTAAGGTTAGAGTTGGCCAAGAAGAAAGAATAGAAAGTTGTTATAAGTTTTTGGATATATTTGTAAAATAAAGATGCAGTATGGTTGAGATGTCATGCACTCAACATGATCGCCATGCTGCTGAAAGTCAATTTAAAACCCAGACTGTGGGAAGGATGTTAGCCAAGTTGAACTTAGAATCTACTCCAATTAATATTAAAAGTTATGAAACATTGCTCAAAATTGTTGACAACACTTGTGGAAATAGCTTTGATCTTTATTATGGTTTATTTATGTATAATAACAATGCAACATAATAGTAGGAGAGATTGGAAATGGCTTTCGATGCTTTAAAGAAACAGTTTGTAGGGCAGTTGCACGAAATAGTTAGAAAACAATTATTTGAAGGGATTAGTAGTGAGAAAGTTTCTCAACAAACTTCAGCATTTGCTGAAAGAAAAATTCTCCACAATTCAAATAATTCTTCCGATAAGCAGAAAACACATGAACTATCTAATGTTGTTAAGGGGCTATCTGATGTAGTTAATAAAGTTCAATAGGGATTTATAATTTCTATCTGGTCCTCGCCACTTCTTGGAGGTATTTAGAATGCAACATTTTTAGAGATTTATTTCACAATGCTTTGTATCTTTTGTTTATTACGTCGTAAGGCGTTTTCCTCTAAAATGAACTCCCCCAAATGCCTTTTTGTCCTAATCATAGCCGTTAGATCTTTTGTTAGACGATTGAACAAAAATCAGCCGTTTGATTTAATAAAAAATGTTTTAAAACATTAAAAAACCTTAAAAAACTTTTCACTTTCCACTTGACATTTGTGTGTCAAGCTTCCGGGATAGTTCGTGGAGTTTATGGTTGTTTCAGTTAATGGGCTCCAATTTCTGTTTGTATAGTCGAATCGGCATTGGAATGGCATCCACTGTATCCTCATGCCCCCAAAACCCTTCTGAAATTGAAATTGGGATAGAAATCGCGCAAACGGGTGAAGGGAAACCGCGATACAACTCCACCAGCATTCAAACCTGGAGAGATGCCCTTTCTCATGTTGCAAAAATAAGGGGTTTCGATCTGGATGCATATAATTGGTGAGATCTCAACCCTCCCCTCTCAGTATTGTAGTACTTCACGCTGATTAGATATACATAGGTTAATTTTGATAACCCAGATAGTGATGACAAGAGCTCTTAAATATCATGCTACAAAAGCTGGAGTCACCAGCTACTTCAGCACTGCGTGAAGAAGCTTTGCCACAATACAGCTTATCGTGGCATTACTACGAAGAAGTTGCAACTTCTTGATAGTAAAGGTGATCTAGTGGAGCGATTTTTGAGGAGGGTGTGATTACCAAACCTTATATGGCTTCATTGGAATAAATGCCCCTGGTTTTCTCTGCCTTCTTGGATACCTATGAAGAACCTTAGGGTTTTAGAAGTGCGGGGGAAGAAATTGAAATCATTGTGGCAATCCGGATATCAGGTAAATCAAATTTTGGTGATTTAAAGTATGTGTTTATTCATTATTGATTTCGTACAGTAGGATCTGCAACGAATTTAAATGGTTTTGCAGAAGCTAATCGTCAAATTCTTTCTTACGATTAAAACCCTGGAACATTTTGCAAGCACCTTTGCTGTTGCGACAATTAGTTATTTATTCTCCCCTTTCAAAGTTACCAAAATCAATAGGGCACCTTAAGCACCTCGAACTAATTATCCTCCATAAGATTAATCTTAAAACTTTGCTGGATGAATTTTTTCATTTGGTGTCGTTGAAACGATTGGAGTTAACAAGTTGCCCAAATCTAAAGTCACTGTCAGATTCCTTTGGGTACTTAATAAACTTGGATTACATCGATCTGTCTCACTCTTCTCATTTGCAGGTGCTTCCAAAGTCTTTCCGTAATTTAATAAACCTAAAAGACATAGGCCTGTCTCACTCCCTACAGTTGCAGATTCTTCCAGGTTCTTTTGGTAATTTAATTTGTCTTAAATATTTTGATTTGAGTTGGTGCTATAATTTAACCGTCTCTAGCGAAACACTGGGAAACATCAGCACACTTGAATGTTTAGATGTTTTCTATTGTAAGAACATTGAAATATTACCTCCGCAAATAGCATATCAAAAGTACCTAAAAAAATTAAATTACTGCATTAAATAGGTAATATGCATTAAATTATCCAATCCATGATGAGGATGGGTCCTTCGCATCTAGGCATCCATATTCATAAGACCGTCTTTCATACGATCCTGGCTCAACGCATCAAAGTGCCCAATGACCTAATCAAGATGCCAAAATCAGGGTCCTCACAGTGCCCTCTACTCATCATGCTCACCAATACATAGGATCAACCATGCACATCCTTCTTCCAACGTGTTCTTCATGAGGCACCTTGAGAGATACCATACCTCTGATTTTATGTTCATACAGGCTGCTACAGGGGTTTGCTCCAAAGTGCCTCACACTTCTTCTATCTTCCAGACTTCCAAGGGTACTGTCACCCTTATCCAATGGTGCCAACACAAAGGAGCTACATACTTTTCTTGGATGAACTTCCTTTGCTTCAGCTGCTAGCCAAAAATAGGATCACATGGAGGGCTGCCACTAAACCTTCTCAACAAAATCACATCAACTGCTAGATAATGACATTATGGAGGGCTTTTACTATTCTTCAAAAATCATTTTCAGATTGATGTCTAAAGGGACCATCCCTGCTCATAACTGCATCCTCTATTTTTATTGGCTTCAGGGCACCTCTTATGAAGGTTTCAAAGACATGAATATATATTCCTTATTGATTTGCAAGTTGGCTTGAATGGAACAGGCTTTTAACACTTGTATATATATATATCTTTGCCTCTTCTTCAATACACAAAATAGGGTTCCTTGATTTTACTAATATAGATGACATAGGATGCCCACTAATTGTCTTTTCAAGGCTTGCAAATATATGCATACAAAATCTCGACTTCCTTAAATTATGAAGGGCCTTAGAACTGTCCTTTAAAAGATTCTCCGCCTCCTTACAAATATGTGGAATGAGAAGTCCACCACCTTTCTTCTTTTATAGCCCGGAGATCAAGAAATCACAGCCCCAATGACCTATACTAGTCGGCCAAATTCACAGATCATGATAGTATATAGCAGTGCTTTATGTGACATAGGCTTCTTGGCCTTATTACAAGCACAAGGAATAAGTAGGCATCTTCTTAGATAAAACAATCGACATTAACAAAACTTTTTCTCTTCAATAACTCAGAGAATAAAGAGGCATGAATAGGTTGGATTCACTGTCTGAATTGAAGAGCGAGAGAGAATATAAGACAAATTTCACTGAGCCATAACATTTTTGCCTCCATACCACAAGATCAAGAACAGAGTAATCCTTTATCCAAGGTTGGCTTCATGAAATGACCTTTGGCATATTCTTGTGTTCTTGCACTTTTCTTGGCCTCTTAGGAGAATAAAGTTCTTTCAAAAGACTTATCCAAAAGCATACTTATGCCCAGAATGTAAAAGAGAGATAGCTCCATTGCATAGCAGACCTTTATTGTTTCTTGTGCTAAGAACAATAGGAACACTTGGATCCTTCTTAATGGTTCAGAGAACTAGGCCAACAACTCGGTTCTTCATTGCTCCATAGGACTCTCTTTAATTCATTGATCAAATCCAAATAAATATATGTATCCCTAGAGTCACTTATTTGATCCTAAACAAATTTGCTTGTTGGACATATTTGTTTACAAGACTTGAATTCATGTGAGCACAGGTGACTGGATGGAAGGACTGCTAGCTTCAAAATTCTGATGCAGAGGTGCCAAAGGGATCAAATCTTCAAACATACTGTTGACTGCTTTATCCAATGAGAAGATTGGACTCAGATCAATGACTGCTTTAAAACAAAACTCTTCATTGACTTCTTATCATGACACGTGGTGTAGCTGTTGAAGGAGGACTTTAGCATCTTCAGATTTGATTAATGGCCTTCATGAGCTATTTAGCCCAACTCTTGCATACACCTAGACTTGTATTATTTTTCAAGACCTCTCATGTTTTCTAAGGCTTACAACAAGATACTTCAAATACATTAACAGTCCACTGCTTCATCTCTTGAGATTGCATTCCTCCTCTTGCTTGGGCTTGACCTCAGCTAGCTCTAATACCATGTTAATTTTTGAGTTAACATGTTCTTTGCTTAGGTCAGAGGTCAGTTACTTTATTAATCCATTAGCCCATTATTAATTCCATTAATCCATTGGCAATCACGTTGACCATTATCACATGACAGTAACTGATGAAAAAACATCAAACATAAATGCAAAAGACAAGCCAAGACAAGAGGACACCATGATTTAGACTTAAAGCCAGGGCAAAACCCGACAGGATGTATATACCTCCTTCTGTACAAAAATGAACAGAAGAGGCAGAGGTATAAGGTTCACCTCGAATTTTCTTGCAAGTTCAATCCACTGTAGGATGTGAAAGGAAGTGTCATAATGCTAAGAGTGAAAAAGAGGGGAAGGAAGAAACTAATAATTTTAGAAATTTTAGCTTTCTACCCGTACCTTGATTTGTTCTAATAAAATAAATATTAATTGTTTGACGGCATCGAGGGAGCTATCTGGTAATAATAATAATAGTATTATTAGTATTATAATAATAATAACAACAATGGAAAGGTGGGGAAGGAAGAAACTAATAATTTAGAAATTTGGACCTTTTATCCTAGCTTTATTTGTTCTTCATATCCAACTAATGTTTTGTAGATCCAACTTATGGTGAACCAGCAGCTTGAAAGCCAATTGCAAGTCATTCAGCAAACAACGATCTATAAGCATGTCATAGGATTATGTCTCTGCATATTCACAATAGTGATTCCATTGTCATATTATTATTCCCCACTTGGAGAGAGCCATGACACAAGGGGTTTCTACATGTTGACCAACCATGTAAATTGGATCTTATAATTTAAAATTCTTGTTTTCTAGCCTTCTATTTCTGTAGATATCAATTGTGTAGTTGATGGTATACTTTTTATAAAATCTTCCACAAACTACTATTATTTACAAAATATTCATTTTCAAAATACACATAACTAACTATTGCAATTGTAACTCATTATCATCCACCCTTGCTTTCAACAATGTCCATTCACATGTCCCTATTCTTCCCCACTCTATGCTATTCTTTTCCACTCTATACATAACTCTATTCTTCCTCACTCTATGCTTTACGGCGTTCCCTTTGGAACATAAGGTGCAAATGCTAGTTATGTTTCAAATATTTATAGTGGAGGGGAATTTGAGCATATTTAGATTAAAATACAAGCTCGATAATATTATAATATTGTGGGGAGTTATAATAATAACTTATTTTTAAAATTTTAGCTAACAATGCATGGGAGGAGGTATTTTTTTAGTTGTATTATAAAAATCCATTTAACTTAATTTTCAATTCAAATTTATAACTTTTCGTTTTAAACAATTAAACTTCTTAATATTATATATATTAAATAAAATTATATTATAATTTTCGATTATATATTTAAAATAAAAATTTAAAAATTTTTTGTCGAGCAAGTTGACAATTCCTTATTATTTCAGCACGCACTTCCCATCTTATAGTGCTGCTTTTTCCACGCAGCGACGCCAGCTGGAAACTTTACTCTTATATAGTGGAAATGCTTTTTCCATATAGCGACGTTTTCTTATCTAATGGCTTTGAAATAATGGCGCATTACTGTAAACTAACAGACTTATTGAACATTTTACCTTGGAAATTCTGGGGTGTAGGCGGTTATAAATGCAATCTGCCACTGGGGTTTGTGACTATGTGCTTGCTCTGGCCTCGTCTCAGTTCAGCTGCATACCAGAAGCCCCGCCGTGCCTATGGAGTCGTCGCCGTCTTCCTTATCTGTTGTACTTGAGGTTCCCGGTAGGGTGAGAGTCTACGAAGACGGAACAGTTAAACGCTTGGTCGACCGGGGTACGGTTCCCCCTTCTTCACAGATGGTTGATGAATTCGAGGATGGAGTAGCATCCAAGGACGTGGTGATCAATCCTGAAACAGGCGTCTTCGTTCGTGTCTACCTCCCCCGGCTCGAGGTTACGGATGAAAAAGAAAACGTGCCCGTGCTTGTTTATATTCACGGAGGGGGTTTCTGCGTCGAATCCGCTGCATCTCCATTTTATCACACCTATCTTAATAAAGTGGCCAAAGAGACCAAGGTGATTTGCGTATCTGTGGATTACCGAAGAGCGCCGGAGCATCGCCTCCCAGCGGCTTATGAGGATTGTTTCGATGTGCTCGAATGGCTCGCCCGCCAAGCGGAGGCAGCAGAGGGGGAACCCATCGATCCGTGGCTCGCTTGCCACGCAGATTTCAGTAACGTGTTCGTAGCAGGTGACAGCGCTGGAGGTAATATGGCGCACCAGCTGGGCATTCGTGCCAGTACAAGGAATTGGGGTAGGCTGTGTTTACAAGGGGCCATTCTGGTTCACCCCGCCTTCGGCGGAGAAGAACGAATTGGCTGCGAATTAGGGTCAGAGGCGGCGGTGGAGGGTATTTATTCAAATAAGTCGATAGATATAGTATGGAGCACCTGCCTCCCCGCAGGGGCGGACAGAGACCATCCTTTTTGCAACCCAGTTGGACCGCGTTCGCCGGCTCTGTCGACTCTGGTGTATGGACGAATGCTTGTATTCGTGGCAGGGAAGGATATGCTAAGAGATCGGGGTACTCTGTATTACGAAGCGCTAAAGAAGGCGGGCAAAGATGCCGATTGGGTTATGACAGAAGGCGAAGGCCACGTGTTTCATCTCAACAATCCAAACTCTGAGAATGCGCCCGTCATGTTGAAACGCATATCCGACTTTATCCATTCCTCCTCCTCAGATCACTGTAAAAACCCCAAATAGAATATTTCCTTGTGAACGTCAAAGTACAACATCTGTAGCCTTGGGGTGGCGGGATCGTAAACGCTACAGGAAATAATTTTAGCATGTACAGACTATGGATGAAATCAGAAAGTGTCATTATTATTCGGACATTGAATAATAATTATGTTTAAAGTGTCTTTAGTACGTCCACTGTATTCGGCTTATTTTAAGCTTATCGAACACAGCAAAGTTGTTTGTCTGTTTGTCGTCACCTCGTTGTTTGTCTGTCTGTTGTTTATCGAACACAATAAATTCCTCTTCGAACTCATCTTCGTTGTGGTCTCCGTTGAGTACTTTTGACAGTATGCGCTCTTTGGATGATGTATCGCCAATGATAATTTAACAATAAATTCCTCGTTTTTGATTGTTTTTACGAGATAAAGTTTCATTATGCAGCATTTCCACAAGAATCGAATGCGTTTTACTGTTAGTAAATAATTGCATCGCTTGTTATTCTTCTCATTTGAAATTGAAACAGAGATACCGCTTTGGTTACACACTGTTATTATAGTTGTGGCATACCAGGTGTTAGGCATTCAATTTCACTTTTAATAATATATTACTCAATTTTTATTAAAAAACAATTGCATGTTGTTATAATTTAATATGATAGGTTGAATTTTATTATGTTTTATTAATATTTATACACAATATGATTAATTAAACTTCTACTTTATAATGATACTATTATAACTAAACTTAAACCTAAATAGGATTAATTTAGGGATTATTTTATATTATCACAAAACCAAAATCTTCTTACAAATATTTAGCCAGCATGCTTAATCAATAAGATTTTGACGTCTTAACTTCTTATTTTTGTTTTTCTTTTGACTAAACTCTTACTTTTGTTATCTAAAATTAAATAGGTAAGAGCTTTGGTTCAGTGTATATAAATTATAATGATTAAGAATTATTTATATAATAATGGACTTGTTTTTAGTGTGATTTTTTGGATTTTTTGGTGTAAAAATTTGAATTGAAATTTTGATTTGTGTTATTCAATGAATTCAGCCTGTTGAAAAACTTTTAAGGCACCTGCATTGTGCATGGGTTACCAATCAAAATTGTAATTTCAATAAGAGAAATTAGACCGGAAAAACCCACAAAAAAAACTTCCAAAAAATAGCATTAAACACAACTAGTATAAAAAATAAATGCCACAAAAGTTAGCAAAGTATCTCCTACAAATTATTTTTTCAACGCATCAATGCATTTATTGACATTCTGTGAAAATAAAAAAATCAATGAAAATAATAAACAATCCAACTAAAACAAAATTTCAAATATATATAGATTCCTATCATAATTTTTTTAAATTTTTATTCAATATATATTAAAAACAGTTAAATATTTTGTAAATAATTAATATTATAATTATTTTAAAAATAAAAATTACTAATTTATATTATATAATATAGTAAAAAATGTCAATAATAAATTAAAATCATTGTCAATTCAAATAATAAATAAGTCAATGGACCATGTTCGGGTGGAGGGCAACATGGCGACGGGGTTAGGGTTTCTCTGCAGAGACCCCCTGCAGTTCTCTGAATCTGTGGTATGACAGCGCCTGCCCCCGTAACTTCTCAGCTATTGTTTTTTACCACCGTTCCACACACCCATCTCTTGGAACAGGCTTTCACCGGTGCTTCATACTGTAGAAGGTCAGTTTTTTACTCCTTACCCTCCATCTTCACCGACCTTCACCGTTCCTCCTGCAGCCAGGCTTGACAGTTATGGATGACCCAGTCGATTACTCCAAGGATCCTTTAGAGGATGTGCCCATCTGGACACCCCCTGGGACCACTGCGGTCGGTTACTTTCCCTTCGGCAGTGCGCTATCCGATGAGTTTGATGCTCTCCCGCCCATCTCTCGCTCCCACATTACATCTATATCACTTCCTGAAGACGTTCCTTCACCCCTTGAATTCACTACACATTCGCTCTCACCGCACACGCTTGCATTTGCTGACTCTCTGTCAAACCCTTGCGGCAAAACCCTTGTCGCAGATCCAGCTCTAAACCCTCCTTCGTCTACTTCTAGCATACCCTCGACGGACTGCCTCTTGGTCTCAGCTGCTTTGGGGCCTGTCTCATCTGCTCCTATGTCCTCTGCACCTCCCCCACTGGGAAATTTTACTGGGATTTGACCTATCTCGAGGATATTCGCCTCCATTCCATTGACGACCGCAGCGGATTCTTGGGCTTCCCCTACATCGGCGACTACTCATACAGCCTCGGCTCTCAAAAGCTCAATTCATGGCAGGAGATGAGATTGCTTTGGGCAAACAATCTACTATCCCTAGGGTACTTAGAGCCAGAGACACCCCATCTGAACCCCCTCCATGAAGATCATCTCCTTCAATTGCAGAGGGCTTGCTAGGCCTCATAAGAAATTAGCACTATGTCGTTTAATTACATTTGACTCGCATGATATTTTATTCTTACAAGAGACTCTCGGCCCTGCGGCTGACATTTCCCATACTCTACAAATCATGCTTCCTAGGTGGATTTTTATTGGCCTAGATGCTCATGGGAGATCGAGGGGCTTAGCCTTGGGTTACAATACTCGCACTATTAAGCTGCTCAATTGTTGGGGAGGAGCTGGCCATATTGGTGCTAGCATACACTGTGCGGATCTGGGTATGAACTTCCACATCTTTAATGTGTATGGGCCTTGTCAAAACAGACCTGAATTCTGGAAAAACCTTCTAGGTTCGGATTTATTTTTGGCTGAACATTTGATTCTTGGAGGGGATCTCAATTTTTCCATCAGTCATGCCAAGTCTTTAGGACATAGAGCACAGCGAGACTCCCTATCGGACTACTTCTTATCCATTCTAGACACTCATCAGTTGATCGATATCCCTTCAGCTAAACTACAAGCGACCTGGAGGAATAACAGGACTAGGGAATAAGGACTGGCTCAAAGACTTACCGCTTCTTAGTCAAAGAGAAGGTTATGGAACCGGGATTTGACATTCGACAGAGGGTTGGATCTGGGGGGATCTCTGATCATCTCCCCATATACTTGGATATTGATGGAGGTAGAGAAAAGCCTAAAGGACCTTTCAAATTCTACTCTGCCTGGCTCAGGGAAGAGTCATATATCAGTATGGTCACTGATTTCTGGAAAGAAAACCCTCTTGGGGTGAGGGGTGACTATATTAATGGTTTTACATGCAATATTGTTGAATTGAAGAAATTGTCCAAGCATTGGGCTCACAATAAAAGAATACAGGAGCAACAGTCCCTCAGACTCGTTGAAGCTTATTTAGCTTCTTTTGAAAATGATGAGGGAGGTTTATTCACTTCTGACGAACATAAGGAGAGGATTACTTCCCTATACATTGCCAGAGGGAAAATCCTTAAGGATCGGGAAGAAGTCTGGCGATTAAGAAGCAGGGCCATTTGGATGCATGAGGGGGATGAAAATACTAAATTTTTTCATAAGTTTGCCAATGGAAGGAAGGTGATTAATACCATCTGGCAGCTCCAGAATGATCAGGGACAGGTTGCAACCTCTCATTTCAAAGGTATTTATAGCTCCCCATGAGAAGCAAATCTGGCAGATATCATCAGGGTGGCACAACGTTTCCCAAGGTTTGTAGATCAAGAGGAGGAAGGAGAATTGACCAAAGAAGTTACTCTGGAAGAGTTGGAGGCTACCCTAAAATGATTTAAAAAGGACAAAAGTCCTCGACCTGATGGATGGACAATAGAGTTCTATTTGGCTTTCTTTGACATCATTGGTGGAGATCTGCTAAAAATTGTTGATGATTCTAGAACCAGAGGATATCTTGAGGCATCCATCACCTCTACCTTCATCGCACTCATCCTGAAAACTAATAATCCAGTCTCCTATGAAGAATATCGCCCCATTTATCTCTGCAACTGCATATACAAGATTATCACTAAGATCATCACCAACCGGATGCGGCCCATCCTATCCAACCACATTTCACTGGAGCAATTCACTTTCCTACATGATCCGCAGATACATGAAGTAATGGGCACTACTCAGGAAGTACTTCATTCTCTACATACCAGGCGAGCCAAAGGTATGATTCTGAAAGTTGATTTATCCAAGGCATTTGACAGAGTAAATTGGTTATACATTAGAATGCTTTTAACCCACTTGGGTTTTCCATTCATATACATCAAATGGATTATGAGCTGTATATCTAATATCCCCTTCAACATCCTCGTGAATAGTAGTGCATCCCCCTTCTTCTTTTTTGAAAGGGGTTTGTAGCAGGGGTGTCCTCTATCACCTTTACTCTTCCTTCTTGTCACGGAAGGCCTCAATAGACTTATAAATGATGAACATAGAAGAGGCAGATTACAAGGCATAAAGATATCTGAAGGTTGAATATTAACTCACCTACTTTTTGTAGATGATATCCTAATATTTCTCAATGGCAGCATTGGTGATCTTACCAATATCAAAGCCACCTTCTCTCTATTTCAAGTGGCTACTGGCATGCTGATTAATGATTCAAAATCCACCTTGACAGCTGCAGAATGCACTTCACATGGGATCTTTTTTGCACACTAGCACTTCCGATTTACTCAACTGAGCTTGGCAGAAGGATTAAAATATCTGGGGTACAATTTAAAGCCCTTGGGCTACAAGGTTGCCGACTGGACCTGGCTCATCTCTAAAATGGAAAAAAGGCTCAACATCTAGTATCTCAAATATCTATCTCGCGCTGGCCGTCTCACCCTCATCAAAAGTGTCTTGAAGGACACTCTTATTTATTGGATGTCTCTCGCATGGATCCCCAGAAGCATCCTCTCCAGAATTCAATCTCTTTGCTGCAGATTTCTATGGCAGGGGAGCAAGCAGGGCAGGATATTCGCTTGGGTCAAGTGGGAGGCCCTTAATTTACCAAAGAAGTGGGGGGGTTGGGGATTAAAAAAACTAGAAGATTTCTCATCTGCATTGACTGCTAAGCTTGGTTGGCACCTTGTATTAGCTGACAACCTATGGTCTAAGGTTACTTATCTAAAATACATTTCCCCACTGCATATTATGGATTGGATAAGGCAACCCATAGATGTACTTTTGCGATTTCCATTATCTGGAAAGTTGTTATCAAGGCATTGAATCTTATCAGAGAAGGCATCACTTGGAGAATCCACTCAGGTAATAAAGTCTGCATTGGTATTGATATATGGGTTAGCTGCAGAAATATGATAAACTTCCTATTGAGCTCATACAACACCTCCAAAACCAAAATTCTTCTCATATTACTCATATTGCCAATATGGATAATACCACTTTCCTACACCAGGCCTGGAAAACCGCACCTCAGTTAAACATTCCCCCTCTATGGGTACAGTATTGGGAGGATTTGACTCAGGCACTTATAAAAGCTCACATATGAATCACTGATGGTGATGATGAAATTATTTGGGCACTATCTAAATCTGGTAGATATTCCCCCAAAGATGGATATTTGGCCCTGACTGGAGCTAGAAGGCCTCAGATTATTACAAATTGGTTGAGGCACCTTTGGAAGCTTAAAGCTCCCCCTAGGTCGTGGATGTTAATATGGACCATCCTTCAGAATAAAATCCCTATGGGAAATAACCTCCTTAAGCGAGCACAATTTGGCCCTCACTGGTGCTACCTGTGTAGAAGTGATAATGAATCCGCCAGCCACCTGTTCCGCGAATGCACAGAAGCCCGAAAACTGTGGGATCTTATTATCCCTATTGTTGCTCCATCATCCATTTGGTCTGGCATATCTATTACCATGGCTTGGCAGTCTTAGTATACTTCTGTATTTGCTCATAAATAGTGCAATGTGCCCCTATTGATGTGTTGGGAAATTTGGATCGCTAGAAATTGAATAATATTCCAAAATACAGAGGCGAACTGGTTTGTCTCGACAGCCAGGGTGCTAGTCGATTACACCCTCATCCCTGATGATCCTCCCCCACAGCGCACCCGGAACATTACACCTGAACATCTAGACCATCACAAGCCATGGGCTTACTTCGACGAGGCTGCACAGGAGACAGGGTGTGGTGGGGGGTTGTATTACATATAAATCATCATCATTCTTACATCATGCTCATGGGTTTCAGATGTGGAACTAATAATTTTGTAGAGCTTCTAGCTGCAAAACACCTCATTCAATTTGCATTGGAGAGAAATTGTAGAGATTTACAATTATTTGGGGATTCCAAAATCATATATGACTGGCTGAATAGAACATCTAGGTGCACTACTTATTCATTGAATCATATACTGGACGAAACTCTGAGATTACTTTCATCATTTGATTCCTTTACATGTAATCACATTTTCAGGGAATGGAACGGGGCTGCTGAAAGCTTATCCAAAGAAGTTGCGATCGGGGAGCGAGGCATCTGGATGATCCGAGAGCTTCATGATGGAATTCACTATCAATATTACCATCGGCCTTTTATGGACATACAAGCTTAATTTTTGCTAATTTTTTTGCAGACATAAAAACATTCTTTTTTGTGTGTATATATTTATCGTCGGATAGTTAAACACTTTCTATTACTGTTGGTTTACAGTCTTATATATTGTAGCCTCCCTGCGTGGATAAAACCAACAATTTTTTTTTATCTATGTTAGTTGTTGATAGTCATGTCGTGGATATGATCTGAATATGCACATATGCATCTACAAAATGTAATTTCCTTTTATTAATGAAATTATGATTTTTCCTTAAGGGAAAAAAAATAAATAAGTCAATAAAGCAACTTTGTTTTTAATAATTTATATATTACAAAGAAATATATTCAATCTATCTTTTATAATATATTTGATATGAATAACTACTTTTTAAAATATATATCTACTTATATTTTACTAGATATTTTTCTCAGAAAAAACATTATCATTATAATAACATATTATTATTGTTAATTGGTAAGATTAGATTCTCCACTACCACAAAACAAAATTACAATTAACAAAATACTTCAATTAACAAAATTTAAATTAAATAAATTCAAAACTTTTATATAAAGTGGAATTTAATATTTTTACTTTAATTTAATTATATTTACGCTAAACCTTAAGTTATCTATAATTGATTATAAGGTTCTGTGGTTCTTTTTGTTTGAAATGGAAAAAAAATATCCGTGGGATGAAGTTGTGAAACAAGTTTCTCATAACTTTCTTCTAAAAATTGAACCTTAAATGTAAACACCAATAAATCAGAACACATGATCTCGTTATTATTTTATCATGCAAATCTTTTGCCATTTATTAAGCAGTGATCGTTGTGAATGAAAATAAAGTGCAAGTTGATAAATCATAATAATGATCAAATTGCCATTATGCAGTGGGTGATCTTTGAACAAAAATTTATAGTGTAAATTGGTAAAATCATGGCCATTTAATTATTTTAATACTAGTTTCCAAAACTAAATCATTACCCTCATTAATTTTCATAAAATCATAATTATTTAATTAATTTTCATAATTATTTTAACAATTTAAAAATAATAATCATGGTCAAATATTAAAAAAATTAGTCATAATGTGATGAACATAAACCAATATAACAATGTAATGAACAAATATTGAGGTCATAGTGTAATCAACAAAATTCGATGTTGTAATGTGATGAACAATAATCAATGTCACCTTACGATGAACACAAGTTGGCTTGCAATGTGATTAACCAACATAGGTCCATCTTAACTTCGGATCTACCAAGCATCAAAAGGAATCAAATCTCTCGAGGTTGAAACCCTTCCTCATGTTTTTTTATTCAAAAACATGTTTACATCTTGAACAATTTAATATCTCTTAGTGCTTGATAGATTTGGAGTTAAGATGGATCTACATATTGCGCTGATATTTAAATGTTTACACTCATTTATAGACACTATAACATCTCCCCCATATTGGGATGAAAAATGCCTCATGACGCAACAAATATTGATGATGCAATGTGATAAACAAAACTTGACATTGCAATGTGGTAAACAACTATTGACATTGCAATGTAGTGAACAAAAAGAAACATTGTGATGGGATGGAAAAATTTGATGTCACAATGTGACAAACAAAAATTGGCATTGTAAGTGATGAACTAAAATCAATTTCATAATGTGATGAACAAAAATCAATCTTGTAGTGATATGAATAGAAATTGACATCACAATGTGACGAACAAACTTGGTCATATATTGTCTTCATGGTCAAACATGTTTGATCAACATATATCAACCACTTCTAATGTGCTTGATGCAAATAACATGGTCACCCACGGTTGACCATGGTAAACCATGCTGAATATGGTTAAACCTTTCTTAGTCATGGCGAAGATGGTCAACCAAGGTCAACCATGGTCAAAGTTGTCACCCATAATCAAACATGGGTAACATGGTCAACCATGGTGACCCATGCTCAATGTGGTCAACCATAATCAACATGCCCAACCATATTCATCTATAACATTCATAATCATGGTTATCCATGTTCACTCGTAGTTTGTAATAGCCGTGGTGAAAACTACATGTAATAAAATTAAAAACAATAACCACAGATGAATTGGACACTTATTCCAAGCTGAATGTTGGGCAAGACATCCTAGGGGTGTTCATTTGGTTGTTTATGGCTAAGGAAATTGGCAAAGGCAATGGATAAGGCTTTGGAAAGGCAAAATAGCATTTTTGGCACAATTATTTATGAAAATAATGGAAATTAGGAGAAAAATGAAGTGAAAGGTCACAGGTTGCATGTGAGGGGAAAAATGAAGGAAAATAATGGAAAATGAAGAAAATAGAGTCCTCAATCATAACAATGCTTATGAGGATCAGTTGATAACATTTCGTCAGTTTAGCTTTGAAGTTCTTTCATTATTCTCTATCTCTCATACTCTTGGACACTTAGAGTTTTCTTGGAGCATATTGGCATTGGATAACAAAGGCAAAGAAGGTAAGAGGAAGAAAAGATCAAGCAAGGAAAGGTAGGATCAAGAAGCTACAACAGGGTTCATTGCAAGTATCGATTTGGATGTGTATTTTCCTTGCTATATTTTGCATGCATGGGATTGCATGTGTTTCTTTTATACCATGGCATGGGTTTTGCTAGGTGTGACAGTATTTTCGGCCTAGCCTTTCCCTTTCCTGATAGTTTTGATGAGATCGGTTCTGTTAGCACTCTAGGAAACTCTCCTAGGTTGTAGCTCAGCGATGCCTGGCAATATATAAATCTTCAATATCATTCTCTGAACTATTAGAATGGATTGGGGTTTCGATCAAGTCAGATGACTATTCATCTCTATTTTCACTCAATACATGCATGAACACCAGCAGCTTGACAAGGCTTTCGACCACTAATGCTCAATAGTTTATAGATTCAATGAATAGATGGAGAATCCTAACTATACCAGCATATACCATACATAAACACATATGAATGGCGAGCTACAAAAAGTAAATGAAGCTTGAAAATGTAATTTATCAACACAGAGATAAGACGACAGTTATATGGCATTAGATACAGAAGAAAACGTGAATAACCTATTCAAGTGCAAGCTTAGAACAAAGGAGAAAATGGGAATTGAACATGTAATAGCAAAAGAAGCTTGTATTACTAGAATGAAGATGAGACGCTGAGAGGAGAAAAGTCTCCACAGTCTCCAAAAGTTGAACCCTTGATACTTCTAACTTTCAGCCATTTATTGGCTTTTTACAATGCTCTCGGGCTCTCTGAGGCTTAAGGTGTCTTAATTTATCCCCTATGGCTTCTAACTGCTTGATGCCATCATTCGACAGACATGAGCTAGAGGTCTCTTTTTATAACAATATAGTAACCAAATTTTGAAAATTTTGTCATGTTGTCAAGTAGCTTGCTTGTGCCAGCGATGCTCCATGATCAGTTTTGTTGGTTTGGCTGCATCGTGCTGTGGCTTTTTCCCCTTCCGGCCATCTGTCTCCCAGCCTCTGTCCACTCGAATCCCTCTTCTAGCATTAAATAGTCATTGCATAACACCTTAAGGGGAGGTGGACACCTATTCTACCACGGATGAGTGCATCGGGCCTTTGAAATCACTGAAGTGGTCGCTTTTTGTTAACACAAAGAAATGCATTCAAACTGTGAAAATCTGCCACAAACATTATTCCTCCGAACTTCAAAAGTCCTTAAATATGGTCTATTATACTATCGGGTCCATCCTCAATCGTTATCGCAAGTCGCTTCGGCCTTGTTCCAAGGCTTTCCTTTGTATTTTGGAAATACGTTTAAAACATTGAAAATAACATAAAAATGGCTTCCTCCGTACTTGAAACAATATACATTTTCATTCCCAAACATCTTCGTGTCTGGGTTTTATCGCATCGATGTTTTCCCTTTGTATTTCGTTAAATAAGGAAATATATGAAAATATATAAAAATGCTATTTGGCGGATCTCAAATCCTTTACAATAGTGTTTATATTCCCATCGTTTGGTGAGCACTTTATTGTGTTGGCCGATTGCGATTTTCCTGATCAGATTTGGACCATTGATAGGCCATATCTGCCGATTGTTGTGCATTCCTTGTTCAAGCGTCCGCTGCTCTGTTTTTCACTTTTTTCTCTATGTTTTCGTTTCTTGATAGTGTTTTTCCATCTTTTGGAGGGTTTTTCTTAGGTGACAGTTTTAAATGTTTAGAAGATTTTGAAGACTTAGAGGGTTTTCTAGGATCCGTTTGGATTAGCACCTCAGGGCTAACAGGACCATTGGAGCTAAAACAGGGGACATTTCCATTGAAATAGTAGCACTGCACCTCAGGGCTAACACTGGGTCCTTCTAGGGATGAAAGCCTCCTATGAGGTTTCAACAACTACAGACTACTGCCTTTCCAATAACAACAAAAAAAACTTATCTCCTAGTGTTCCATTGGGCATGGAGTTTATTTGCATAGAAAACAAAAATTAAAAAATCCTATTACAATATTAAGGCCTTAAAGCCTCATATGAAGTAAAGTTTCAAAACCACCCATTGACTGGGCCATCAAAAACACCTTCCCCCTCCAAATTGTGTAGAATGAAAGTATTGTTCATCTGAACTTGAGCAATGACAAACAATCTCGTCCATAAGGCATCAAATTTACCATGGTTTCCCTTCTTTTCCTTCAATGCATCCCATTTGAGAACCCTAGTCACCAACCTGAAAACTGTCCATTTTTGCCTTTCTATCAAATATTTCTTTGATCTTCTTCTCACGAATTCTTGACTTCTCAACTAGTTGTTCTCTGATCTATGGTAATTCAACCAAGTTACTCATTCTCATCTCTATGTCATTCTCTTCATCCTATTCTTCTTGCAAAAATTTGGCCACAGGGGGAATCATCTGGATAGGAAAAAAAACATCAACGCCATAAACCAGCTTAAATGGAGAATTTCCTATGGACTTCTTGTTGGTAACTCTATCAGCCCACAGTGCAAACTTCAACTTGGAATCCCAATTCTTTTTGTTGTCCTCCAGCAATTTTTTGATTATCCTTACAAGACTCTTCTTAGATGATTTTTCCAGGCCATTGCCTTGAGGATAATATGAGGTAGAATGCACCAATTGAATGCCCATGGATTCACACATGTCCACCAATTCTTCTTCCGTGAAAGCTGCTGCATTATTCGACACTAGTTTGGTTGGGCAACCAAATCTAGTGAAAATATTCTCATTCAAGAACTTTATAATAACCTGATGATTAGTATTTTTAGTGGGTATAGCCTCAATTCATATGGTAAAAGAATTAGTGGCTACCAAGATCCATTTGTGATGGCCACTGGAATGCAGATTGATCTCACTTATGATGTCCAAGGCTCATTGCTAGAAGGGACCATTGGAATGTACTGGCTTCAAGGGTAGAGATCTTAGTTGTTGTCTTCCTACAAACCTCTGACATTTATCACAAGAATTCACAAAAGAAAACACCTCAGAGAACAGAGTAGGGCAATAATACCTAGCTCTCAAGATCTTGTGGGCCATGGTTTTCCAATAATGATGCCCTTCGCAGATGCTAGAATGGAACTGGCGCGTGACTTCCATAGATTTTCCTTTGTCTAGACATCTCAAGAGGATCCCTGATGGGTCTTTCCAATAGAGCAAGTTTTCATTAATGCAAAATTTGGCTGATCTAAACTTAATGGTCCGAGCTTGACTTGAGCTATGTGCTGGAGGGACTTCTAACTTCTGCAAAAGTGAACTATAATGGAATACCATTCACAGGTGGTCATATTTTCAGCCAAAGATTGATTCTTCTCTTGCTCTTCTACTGCTTTCTCTATCCGCTCACCACCTGAATTTGAACCCATGCAATTAATGTCTAACAAATTGCAATTTTCCTCAGCCATAAGCTTATCCAAGCCTTGGCCTTTGAGAAGCTTGGTGGGCTTCACCTCTATGTTGAACTCTATGAATTTTTCAATCCATGTAGCTCTCTTTCCATCAATATCTGGCTGAGTTAGGACGTCTTTTACTGAGGCTGAAGGTACATACACCACCACTTAGGAATGCAGAATATAAATTGTCAATGACTTTAAATATTTTATGAGAGCATAAGCTTGTTTTTCAATAAGGTTGTGCCTTAGTTCAGCGTCCCTCAGAGTTTTGCTAAAAAAGGCCACAAGGTGCTCTACACCTTCATCATTTTTCTGCAATAGAACTGCTACAAGTGTATCATAAGAGGCGAAAGAGAAGATATAAAACTCCCAGGTACAATCTGAGCTGATTAGAGTGGGAGCTTCCATGATAGCTTGTTTAATGGCTTCAAAAGAGCTTCTTGCACCATCTTTCCATTTTATTTCTGATCCTTTCTTCAGAATGGAAGTGATGTGCTTCACTAGCTCTACGAAGTTTGGGATAAACCTCCTGACAAAGTTAATCTTACCCAGGAAAGAATGAATGTCCTTTTTTGACCTTGGGATGGACAATGTCTGAACTGCTTGAACTCTTGCTAGATTGATCTTCACACCTTCAGTAGAAACAATATTTCCTAGCACTTTTCCTTCTTCTAGAGAAAATTGTGACTTCTTTGGGTTCATATAATTTCCAAAACGTCTGCACTTTAGAAACACCTTCCTCAAATGTTGCAAATGGTCCTTGTGACTGCTGGAAAAGACTGTTATGTCGTCAAGGTAAATAAGGATAAACGTTTCCTTCTCTCCCACAAAAGCTATGTCCATGGCCCTTTGAAAAATAGCCCCAGCATTCATCAGTCCAAAAGGAATCTTAGAGTACATAAAAGTGCCCTAAGGAGTAGTGAAGGCGGTCTTTTCCTGATCTTCTAGATGTACAACAATCTGATTGTAACTTGAAAACCCATCTAAGAAAGACATGACTCTAGCCCCTAAAACTTTTTGCAGCAAGTGTTCCATCTAGCAGAGGGTAGTTGTCATTTTTAGAGCATTTGTTCAAATTCCTGAAGTCAACACAAAGCTTGATTTCTCCATTCTTCTTTCTTGCTACAACAAGGTTAACTATCCACTTTGAATACCTTAGGGGAACTATGATCTTGGCCTCCAACAACTTCTTGATTTCATTTTCAATCAAAGGCAATAAGGGAGGGCTGATAGGTCTTAATTTCTGCTTAAAAGGGATAGTGTTCTTCTCTAATGGAATTTTATGCTAAATGATGTTGGTGTCATAGGTCTTAAGCTCACTGTACTCCCAAGTAAAAATATCATCAAATTGTTTCATCAGGGTGCAATACTTGGAACTTTGGGAAGAAGACAAGTGAGTGGACAAATTTATGTACTTTGGATGGGCTGGACTCCCTACATTATGTTTATGCACAACATACTCATTTTCTTTTTTGGCAGGCTTATAAGGTACATCATTATGGTCAAACAACTTCTCTAGGGGCACCAATCCTTTGGGTATATGGTTACTAGGTAGTTGAACAATGTTGTCCTAACCAATCTCCTCCTATAGCTTGGACTAGTTGCATTCTTCAATAGTTTCATTTTCTTGGTCGATGTGCATTTCAGAAAATTCATCAAAGACTTGTAAAAACCTATTAATTTTTGTTAGAAAATTATATATTATGGAGCAATGGAACACATAAAATATTGCAGAAATATAAACACAGAAAATACATAAAACAAGAGAGACACAGATATACGTGCTTCACCCAGTTTGGACTACGTCCACCCTGAATAGCCAGTCCTTCCTTTCTATTATCTAGAAAAATGAAGAGACACAACCTACAGCAGATCCGCTGTAATATCCTCTGTTTTCTCTCACAGTCTCACCTCTCTGTTTCTCGCTCGGAGAATACAAATCTATTACACAACCTCAAATACAATGCCCTCATACAAAGAGAGGGGTTGCCTTCTAGGGCAAAAATCCCTAAACTAAACATAAGTTCTACCATCAGATCATCCGCCTAATGAACGGCCCATATGGACTAGAAATTACTATACTTTTACAAGGCAATTTACATTTGTTTCTAGCTTTGGGGGCGCTGCCCCGAGCCCCCGCCAGGGGACCACTCACAGGGGGGGACAAGCCCTCCCCGCACCCCCTCGCCCATGTGGAGGGGTGTACAAACTTCCTGGGGTATACATCCAGTTGAAACAAAGACCTCTGAACAATCATGCTGCACACAACAATCTCCCACTTGGAGAATGATTGTAGCAACTCCACCATTGCTTCATTTGCTAGACAATGACTCCTCTTTGGACTTGGCCGTTTCTCATCTTCATCGTCATCCTTGAAGACCAATTGAAACTGAGCATATTCTTAGTTTCTCCCTGGTTACAACTTTTGTTAGCATATCTGTAGGATTTTGGCTAGTGTGTATCTTTTCCAGATTCAACTCTCCATCTTTCCAAACACTGATCGTAGAAATGGTACTTGAGTTGTATGTGTTTAGTCTTGGAATGAAATGTTGAGTTCTTTGTAAGATGAATGGCACTTTGGCTATCACTGTATAACGTGCCCATATCATGCTCCTTACCCATTTCACCCATAAACCTTTGTAACCAAATCATTTCTTTACTAGCCTCTGTAGCAGCAACATACTCTGCTCCTATTGTTGAAAGTGCAAAAACACTTTGGATTTTTGAAACCCAACTAACAGCTGTTCCACTAACAGTAAATACATATCCTGTAGTGCTCCTCCTGTTATCTCTATCACCTACCATATCTACATCAACATATCCCTGTAGGGAAATGTTTGAACCACCAAAGCATAATGATTAATTTGTGGTACCTTTCAAATACCTGAGAATCCATTTCACTGCCATCCAATGTTCCTTTCCTGGATTGTTCATGTACTTGCTTACAACTCCCACTGCATGTGCAATATCAGGCCTTGTACAGACCATTGCATACATTAAGCTTCCAACTGTTGATGCATATGGAACTTTAGACATATAATCCATGTCTTCTTTGGTCTTTAGGCACATTTCCTTACTAAGTTTGAAATGGCTAGCAAAAGGTGTACTAACTGGTTTTTCATAGCGCATATTAAATCTTTTCAACACCTTTTGTATGTAGTCATTCTGAGACAATGTTAATTTACGATTTTCCTGTCTCTAGTTATTTTCATACCAAGGATTTGTTTTGCATCTCCCAAATCCTTCATTGCAAATGTGTAGAAATTTTGAATAATATGACACATATTCACAAATATTATCTCGATTATACACTATTGTGGAATACATGCATAATACATAACCTCCTCTACATTGATCATCAATTTACAGAAGCAGAAACAATAACATGTGCACAAAGACGCATCAATCACACATATCAACATAGTATTTTCCCGGGGAAAGCATCTCACTAAAAACCCCAACTATCTGTATATTATATTGATTGAGAACATGTAACAATACATAGTACAATACTCTTCACAAGTATTCAGCACTATCTCCACCTATTACACACAATACAGCTCAGATCTGATCTCCAAATCTCCTCCGCTGCTTGCCTGCCTCCACTGCATAAT
>APFE030767780.1:33083-44683 GCA_000404065.3 Pinus taeda | reverse complement strand
CACGGGCGCCTCCAACCGAGACACACCTCCGTCCACAACCTCAACACTTCACCAAGTCACCGTGCACACTTGCATGATGGGAGGGCGCTCACCCGAGTCACCAAGACACCCGTGCCAAGTCGTCGCACAAACCGGGCGCCACACCCGTGCACGCCACAACTATTCGTCGGGCACCACACACCCGTGCACACCACAACTCAACCACCGGGCACTCCTGTCCGCACCTTCACCCACAGTTGTGCCTCACCATGCAACCCAGCCCAAGAATGGGCGCATGTCACATTTGCGCCTTCCCTTAGACCTGCGCACTAAATCTCCGCACTTCTTTGTAGAGCGAATGATGTAGAGCGAGTTGATTGCTTGCTTCCAAATGAGCCAACGCACAAAACATATATACACGTTGGAGGCGAGGTCATGGCTTGCCCAGCCGACCTCACCCACACCCTTGCTCCATCGCAAAAGCCCCTAAGTTGCCAAGTCGGCCTCCATGTATCCTCCACGCCATATAAACAAGGAGCTCTCCTCACAAATGTGCATAAGTGTCATCGCAAGTTTGTAATAGCTTGCACTTTCCACCGTCGCACTTCATGCCGAAGCTGCAAGTCGTTACATCCTCCTCCACCTAAATTCGTTGTCGTCCTCGACAACATACCATCCTGGTAGCCATCCACCAAGATCATCATCAATGTCTGTCTCATCCTTGGTCCATGATGTCAACTCCTCCACATACCGCAAACATCCCTGCAACATATGTAGAACTACCATCTCCACCATGTGTCGTCCTCATCCCGTGAATTGTCCTCCTCGTCTGCCTGATGCCAACATCTCTCTGGTACACTACTAGCCCCCATGACTTGAACTAGTCGGGTGATCAGTCCAACTGTCACGCTCAAATCATAAGAATGTTCCTCCTTATGCCTTCACCAGTCTATCTCGGATTCTGCCACATCCCGGACTCACCAAGAATCTCACCATGCTCAGGTCCATGGAAACTCCATCCCATCTGGAAAATGTCATGATGCTTGATGCCAAGCCATCCCTGCACCATCTGTCATACCTGCTCAACCTGTTTTAAAGGACTCACTGCCATGAGCAACTAACAATTAGCCCCATCTTCTTGTCCATCTAAGAAGATGTGGAGGGAGTAGAGCCTGAAGGCTCACCCTCACTAATCATCTCAATCCATCTGTCAGGATCCTCAATCTCCATCCTCTGTAGATAAGTGACCCGATCCTCCTCTCGGGCATTCTGCCTCACATATGCCTCATCATCATCATCATCATCCTCGACCTCTTCTAGCCTTCTTGACAAATCCAAGATACTATCTGAAAGAGTCCTGATGACCAATGACTGCTCGGTAAGCTTTGTCTCAACCATGGACAACCGCTTACTCATGTCATCCATGCGCTTCTCGTCCTCCATTTGCATCACTCCCAACTTATAATCAGGCCTTATTACTCCAATGGTAGGCACACCAATGGGTACATCTTCCCTTCCATCGTAAATGTACAGCTTCTTCAAATGTGGAACAATCATAGCATCAAACTGTTTCATGAATTCCATTCCCAGCACAACCTCAAATTCATCTATCCGCACTATAGTGAAGTCAACCTTCCCTGTCCACTCACCAAGTGTTGTGTCCACCTTTTCAGCTACACCAAGAACTTCATCCGGAGGAGAATTCATTGTCTTCATTTATGCCTTGATCGGTACAAATTTCAGCCCAATCCTTCTCGCAGTATCTTCTCCCATGAAGTTGTGAGAGGCCCCACTATCCACCATAGTGAGTATATTAGCATCTCCAACTTTCAACCGAACATACTCCAACTTATTCCTCTTAGGATCCTTCCGAGAGATCACCTCTGTAGCAGCAGAACCACCAAGTATCTGCATCATCCCCACAAAAGCTTCTTCATTCTTCGCATTAGATTGTGCAATCGCAACCACTTTCGATTTAGAAGGGCAATTCTTCACTGTATGTGGTCCTGCACATATCCAACACTTCAAGACTTTCTTTGTCTTTGAACTGTCATCCGATTTTGAAGCATCTCCTTTCTTCTTATCTTTCGGCTTGTCGGACTTCTTCTTCCTATCATCAGAAGTCTCATCATAATGCTCCACCAACTTGTCCACAGCAGCAAAAGCTTCTTCAAGTGTTCTAATCCTTTGTCTCTTCACTTCATTGTGTGCCCAAGGCTTCAATCCAATAATGAAATTGAACACCTTGTCCCTCTCCGCCATGTCAGGAAGTTCTAGGACCGCACTTGCAATCTCCCGCTGATATGTCTGAAGGTTCCCTGTCTGCTTTATGAATTTTATCTTCATCCTTGCTTCCCATGTTTCATCTTGAGGAGTGAAATGGGCCTGCAAAGCTCCCTTCATTTCATCCCACGAAGTGATGTCCCTAGCACTGCCAATGGCAATCTGGTCCATCCGTCTTCGCCACCACATCTTAGCATCCTTTGTCAAGAACTGAGCAGCTACCTTGACTTTCGTCTCATCATCAAATAGACCCAAACGTTCCAAGTATTGCTCCATGTCCCATAGAAAGTTGCCAAGAGTCTTTGCACTCCTTGTACCATCGAAAGATTCTGGTTCCTTGACTTTCACATGAGGCACTCCTCCACCTGAGTTATGCCTCACGACCTTCTTCAACACCGTGATCTCATCTCTGGCTTCGTCAAGAGATTTCTCGAAGTCCACGATCTCTGCAAGACCCTAGTCCCTTGCTTCTTCAACCTCCTTGACCCTTACTTCAAGTTGTGTACACATAATATCAGTGTACTCGTGTTGCGTTCGGACTTCCTCGAGCTCTTCCTTCATCTTCGAATTGGCCTCTTGATCTTTCACGACCAAGTCAATCTTCTTATTCCAGTAAGCCTCTAAGTCCTCCACTTTCTCCAACCCTTTGTCAATGAACCCAAGAGTAGTGTCCTTCACACCGTAACTAGACCCAATCTGAGATTCAGCCATTGCTAATAGCCTCTTCCTTCTTTGCAATCTAGTCTCGACCATACAACAGCTTCACCTGCAACCCAAGTCCTTGATGCAACACTTATCAGGAAGTGTTCACCAACCTCTTTCCCCTGCAAGTACCTGTCACCACTGTCGCTTCTTCATTAACCCGGTCATCAGCCAGCTCTGACACCAACTGTCAAGTTGTGTATCAGCTTCAATGCTTCAACACTCGAACCTGTTCACGAGCTCAGATACCAGTTGTCACGCCCCCAAGCCTAGCACAGTTGGAAGACTACCGTAGGCTTGGGGGCGTGACATCATCGATCTTGCACTATTCTGTATGCACCACCCTCACAGTATTCTCATGCCTTTCCACAGAGTGGCGATAGTTTCCCTGTGCTCTTCAGTCTCCTTGAATGAATAGCAGCCCTTTTTCATAAAAAAATTTAAAGCACTTAATTTCTCCAATCTTCTCCGCACCGACATGCAACTAACAAATGGAGAGTAGTTTTATTACCTTCCTCTCTTTGTTTAGACCAAAGGTTGAAATATTTCTACGTTAAAGTATGCTTTAATCATGGTCTATAAAATAACATTGCAGACAATTAAATTAATATTTGGAGGATAATTTACATTTAATTGAATTGATAAGATTGATTTTGGAATTTCAAGATACGTTGCTTCCTAGGTTTACTGGAACTTTGGTTATAATAGATTTTGAGAATAGTCATCAAAATTTTTGGTATATTAAACTTCAAAGGATAATTTAATAGACTACACGATCATGGCATGTAATAATTAAAAAATAATTTAATGAATAATTAAATAATAATTTAATTGAGTTAAGGATAGTATATGTTTGCATTGTTAACTGAGTGCGGGGATGCAAAGAAGCGTGGAGAAATCACCCCTCTATAATATCGTGCACTTGAAATCACAGTGCGAAGATGCGGAGGCAAGGTGTTTTTCCGCATTTTTTTTACTACCCCATTTCGCACCTCTTTATAATAAAATTTTAAATTTTTTAAAAAGGGTTGGAAGATCATCGTAGTTAGTTCTATTTAGTAGTCATTTTAATTATGGTAGGTTTTAATTCTATATATAAATTATTTCCCAATGATTTTTTGGAATAGAAAAATAAATCATGGCGAGAACATAAAATATATACAGATTTTTTTCATAGAATCTAAATTGAGAAAACCAAATTGATGTTTCGTTTGATGTTACAATACATTATATACATGTTTAAATATTCATAAATCTTCATCTATCAATCCTGGATTAAAACATAATTATAGTTTCCTTGACTAAATCTACAAAAACCATCATGCCTAAAACCATGTGCGAAAACCATACACAAAACCATAAGTCTACTCCACCATCCTTCAGTCTGCTTGAAAAAAACCAACAAAAGTAAAAAAAGAAAACATTTATTTTGATAATAATAATAATAATAATAATTTAAAGTCATGGTCAAACCAAACATTAAATTGGTGTGTGAGCTCATAAGATAATGATGCACCTCCCCATGACAATTACAACAAGTGTAATATGCAATGTTGGTTAAAACCTGCTTCTTATGACAAAAATAAGAGATAGTAAAATAATTCTATTGAGAATAATTATAAGGTACTATAATATAGAGTTACTATATTAAAACAACTTGGAATATAAATTAGTACATCCCTTTTATAGAGTTAAAATACTTTGATTTTGAAATGAGTTATGGTTTTTGGGCAAGTGGTGTTTAAAAGGAAAAAGAAAATATTAAACTAAAAATATGAATGGTTTGAATTGTAAAATATAAAAAAAAAGAAGTTATATAATATATATATATATAATATTATATTATATATATATATAAAATTATGTATAAAAATGTTATTATGAAAATTTTAAAAATATGAATTAACTTTTATCTAGATAAATATTAATAGATATAAAAAGATGAAAAAACATTATTTGAATTCTAATATCTTAAATTGAGAAAAATAAACAACACCAACTAAAAGCCGATTCATATAAAAATAAAATAAAAATATATTAAAATATAAAATAAAATATGCAAAATAAAGTGTCGTATTAAATAAGTAGAATATGGAAATAAATATTGAACAATAATAATTTGAACTATACAATATAACATACTTGTATATGAAAAAAATTTAAAATACAAATAAAAATTGAAATCAATATTTTATTTAATATTACATATATAATTAAAATAACATATATATCTATAATAAAAAAAAAAAAAAAAAAAAAAAAAAAAAAAAAAAAAAAAAAAAAAAAAAAAAAAAAAAAAAAAAATCAAATTCAATCAATTAAATTAAACATTTAATTTGTTAAAACCACTAAATGTAATTATCATAAAGTAACTAATAATAAAGACATTTTGATTTTAATTTTTTTTGAGAATTAGTTTAATGTGTGAAGTATTATCTATATTAAATAATGTACAACAATTAATTTTTAAATTTCTTTTGAAAAATAGTTTAATATTTTAAGTACTATCTATGAGTTAACTATTAAATAATATACAATCTATGAATAGGTGGTATGTACTATTTATATTATATAATGTACAATATATGAATAGGTGGCATTTTAATTTACAATATATAAATAAATGGCAATAGTATACTATTTCTGTGCTTAGCACGGGTTTCATTCCCATGTTTGCCTCGTAAAATGAATGTATAAAAAATTTCTAAATTGGCTAAGCATGTGAGTCCTACATATGGAAAATTAACAGTGCTTGTAAAAGTTTCACCCACCTGTCCAAATACAAGACCGCATAGCCATTCCAACCAGCAAACTATTATGATAATGAATGACAACATTATATATCGATTTTCCCTCAATAGATCCATTGTTAAATAATATATAATTCCAAGCGGAAGTAGTTTTCCCAAACTATATAAACCAAAAAAACCTCTTAGGACTCAACTCTAACTTCTTATTATGCCTGTAAATTTGTATGGCAGAGACTGATCGCCAATAAATTCCCCTTTTATGGTAGTAGAGAGGGTGAAAGATTCCAACCTGCCCACAACATCATAAAAATGGAATAATTAAACTCAAAGAGGCGGGCCATAGTTTTGAAAATTAATTTTATGGATGCTAAATAGAAATTGGGGGAGACCTTCCGTGCAATTGGTCGAGACGTTCGGCGAAGGAAGATGTAACATCCGTATCCATTTTTTTTTTCAAACACTAATAAAGCAAGTTATTGGACTAAATAAAAGATATAATAGTTAATGAATTTGGTCGGGTCATAATCCAACATCCTTAAGGTTTTTCGGGAGTTTTCACTACCCATAAGGATCATGGGTCTATTAATGCTGACATAGTGTGGACACCACGGACACACAATCCTTGTTGGACTCCACGTAATCCATGTCAGTGTACCTGCATTTAAGACATTTGAGCGGGCTTACCTCAGGGTAACCCACCTCATTAAGGCGAGAGAGCCCCGAGGTCATCCTCTGTCATCGTCGTCCCTTCCTTGCTCACCACTTAGCCCAGCATTGGTGAACCTTAACTCGGTTGTTCAGAAGAGTTTGGAACTGATGCAAATGGCATGATCTCCACTGTCGGATCTAGGCCGATCTACAGTCTTAGTTATTCAGGGTTGACAGAATGTGTTAAGGTTTTCCTGCAGCGAAGAAAGGTTCATTTGATCGATATTTTCTACTCTATGGCTCTTGTGGCGGAAGGGTAACTTGGTTCATGATCCACCATGCTTGAATCCTTCATCCTCCAGGTATTGGAAAACCTTCACTACTAGCTTGTGTTGAAAATGCAACAAGATGATGGAGCTTAGTGAAAAGAAGTCGCCTTCACTAAGTGGTCCCACAGGCTATTTTTGGCACAAAGTCTATTTTTAGACATATGGATCATGGTCTATGAGTTGCAGGATGCTATTTGTGGATGATTGGTCATGTTGGTAAAAATAGATGGACATCTATTTTTAGACATATGGGCGGAGTCTATTTTTAGACTGCCAGTCTAAATATAGAACGGTCGAATATTATTAGCTCTTAATAATATTTAGACTATAAACATTATCTTATCCTCTTGGAGCACTTCGGTTCAAGCCACGGATGTGGCACATGCAACTGTCAGAAGGAAATACGCTTTTCCTATGGGTTACTAGAGCTATTTCATGAAGGACTTCAGTTAGAACTCAAGTGTTTGAGTTTTGGTGGAGTTGATTGAGGAGTTGATGGAGTTGTGTTCAGTTTGACTTAGTTGAACTAGTTGTATTTAGTCTAACTGACAAATAGACTAGTGATGAGTGGTGTGAATTAATTATTAATTAATTCACTAATTATTAACTCATAAATCAACTAAAGAATACATCAGTTAACTCAGTGCATGGACAGTTCAGTGGAGACAAGTGTTAGAGGTGAGTGAAAGGGCAGGGCAGCTGTCAGTTGTGACTATAGTTGTGCATGTGATTTGCACAATCAGTGGATTGAGATTGCCAATGAGGATTGCGTAGTGTTACACAAGGGAAATACGAGTTTGGATCATCCATTCTCATCTATTCTCATGCAGGTATTGCACAGTGGAGGCAGACAAGCAGCGAAGGAGATTTGAACCTGTGATTGATTCAGATCTGAGCTAGTTTGTGTGTAACAGGTGGAGATCGTACTGAGTACTTGCGAGGAGTATTGAAATATGTATTGTTACATGTTCTCAATCAATATAATATACAAATAGTTGGGGGTTTTCAGCTGTATGCTTTCCCCGGATACATACTGTGTTGATATGTGTGATTGATGTTTCAATGTGCGCATGTGAATGTTTCTGAATACTGTAAATTGATGGTCAACATAGAGGAGGTTATGTATTATGCATGATTCCGAAAATAGTGTATAATTAGGATAATCTCTGTGAATAAGTGTCATATTATTCAAAATTTCTACATCTTGAGCTTCTATTCAACGTATTTACGATGAACATGTGCGTATTTGATGGGCATCTAATGAGGCTTCTTACTGCTGCCCTTGCGCAGGTGCCTCTGCTACAAAATGGACTCGCCTTTCAGATGGAGCGGTCGGCTTCATGCAACAACAAGAGGCAATGCATCACCCTTTACCTGTTTAAGTTGAAATTTCTCTTCCAGTTCAATTGCTAAGGTTTCATGTATCTTATAGGCTTTTGTCGCAGCCCCAGGGATGCTAATCTCAGTCCAGGTAAAAACCTTTACTTTGATATAAGTTTCAATTCGGTGATTTGATAAACAGATTCAGGCTCTCATTTCGTTATTCTTTGTACAGGTAAATATTTCGGTTATTCAGACTCTTCTTTGCGGCATGGCTTTTTGGGGGTGAAGCGTTCTAAGCTTGCTATATCATATTTTTTGTTCCAGGTGGATTGGACTAAGAAACTTCCTTTTAGTTTGAGTTCTTAAGAGGCATTCTTCTGCGAACATAGAGCTTTGGAAATGTATTAAAATGAGATTAGGCCTTACGACCTAAATACTTTTGCTTTAAGGGTTTTAGCTATTTAGTTTTGTTAATGGGTCGAGCTGTGCCTTACCGCTGCTAAAGTTTAGTTCTCGACTTGGTTTCGGGTCTTTTATGAGAACCAGACTATACATTTGGCATACATGTTGTAATTTGACTGATGTGTCCAAACTGCCGTGATATCTCAGCTTCTAGTATTTATATGTATTGTGATTTATTTCAATTTCGTGACTGAGCATTATTAATCTCTTTCTTTTCCGTGAATGATTCAAATGTTATTATGAAAGTGGTTGTCATTTTCTGTTTTTATATATGTTATCAGTATGTCGAACTTGTTCGAATACGGTCTCTGGTTTAATAACTTAAGGGTATCGAGATTTCCAATAGAGTCTAGGTACTTGGCTCTTGGTGGGTTCTCTTCAGAACTCGACCGAGGCTGATAAACCCTAACCCTTCAGTAATATATAAATTTCCATGTCATAATATAGTTTGGGTCGACTATCTTGCATAGACCTTTTTGTCATAAATGAACAGTGACTGATAATGGAAATTATGGGAGTCTGATATTATATATTTTGAAAATATTTTTCAATATACTGTATAGGCTTAGAGATATGATACGTATAGAAAGTCTAGACCATAATATTGAATCTCTATTTCAAGTTCTTTGTTGTTAGACTTAGAATGTTTTCTGCGAGTAAACATTAGAATATTTATTGTAGATAATATTGCCATGAAAGTAGAAATATTTGTTGTCTCCTGTATGCTCTAGTGACCAATGTGTCTCTGATAGCAATATGACTTACTAAAATACTACATTTCTGTTTTCTTCCAATAACAGAGTAATGCTGATACAACATTCTACCTTGTTAATCTTAATTTCAATTATCATAGTAAACATTATATACTTTCTTAATAATGAATTGCTAACACAATAAAATTACTTATGTGTTTCTCTGAATGAGTGTGATTCAAGCATGTAACTCCTTTAATTTGGAAGGTCTCACCATGTTGAAATATGACAACAAGAATATTCCAATTTAATTTGTCCTTGAATTAAATTGTGAATTAAAATCAAATTTAGTCTTAACAACTACTTGAAAATAATTAATTAATTAATTTTAAATTAATTAGTTGGAGAAATTCAAGTTAGAATTCTTTCTACAGTCATGCAAGAGTTATCCCTTAAATTAAGGAAATAAGATTGATTTATATTTGAGTTGTAATTAGTTAACTTAGTTTACTGAGTTAAGTCCAGTTCAATTAATTCCAAACTATTTGAGGAACTAATAGTGAGTTAACATTCAGTTGATGCATTAATGCACTCAACTAGTGCTACTCCAGTTAACTGAAGATTCCCTCATTAGAAACTCATGCATGTCTACTCTGAGAAATACCTAGTTGAGATTAATGTTTAAGGACAGTGTACTATCAGTTGCATGTGTTTTCTCATGGAGAAAACTCATGCATTAAGTCAAGGATTTATCCTTGAAGATTGTGCAGTTTTGGAGGTTGATCATCCACTTGGTAATAGGAGAATCATCCAGAAGGAATAGCGCAAGGAAATAGGAGCTTGGAGGGCAGAGAGGAAGGCTGGAGAGAATCCAAGATTGCCTGTGAGCATCTATGAGGATTGTACTAAGAGCTAGCTAGCTGTGAGAGCTAAAGCTTTGTATAATTCCTATGTATTTCCAACATGTATGATAATACAATAGTGTGGGGTTTTTAGCTGATGCTTTCCCCAAAGTATTTTCATGTGTATTGTTAGCCTCCTGCTGCAGCAGGTTACTCATATTTCATGATTGACATTTTTATAGGCCAAATATGTCATACTTTGCACGCTGAAATGCTCCATATTTGCTTAACAGTCTCCAAGCGAAGAAGGCTACTCAGAGTTCATTTAACTGCCTTCCAAATTTTGAGAAGTTATTCCGGTGTCGCCAATTTTCAGTTAAAGGGAGGTCCAAACAGCTTAATCTTGGTCTCCCTAGGTTTAAATTTCCTGTTTTAGAATATAGAGAATGTAAATCTATCCAAACAGTTTAATCCGGGCAGATTCTTAGATATGTAGAGAAACAGAGGAGCCCAACAGTTTAATCTGGGCCCTTGAAAGAAATAAGGGTAGTCTGTAGATAGGAAAGCATGAAAAGAAGAAATGGAATGATGGGTTTGCAAGTCTAAGTGCACCCAAATCAAAAGAAGAAAAAATGCTAGGTAAGTAGGCTAGGTAGGTAGTTCCGAGGTTGCTGAACCCTAATTGTTGATCAGTTCCAGACTTCCAGGTGTCATCTCACTCAGGACACAATCAGCAGGCAGTTCTATGCGAGAAGCTCAAAAGAGGTATAACTAACTCCCCTTCTCCACTTTTCCCCAATCATTAACTAACTTCCCCAAAAGAGGTCAAGATCTGCTTGATTCCTCTTTTGTTTCATCATTTTCATAGCAGTAACTTGAGTAAAGATCTGCTTTACTCAAAGTAGTTCCATACTTTCTCTAAAGAATGGTTCTATCCCCTTGTAACAACCTAAGATCTCCTGAACTTAGTGCTTTCTTACCATCTACATATTAACCACTAACACTATTATTTAGCTCCCTATTTTTTCCCGTCCCCCTACTAATATTAAGTAAATCATCCCCTATTTAAATATCCCTCCCCCTGGTTGAAAAATAACCATAAGTAGCCCCGGGAATTGCTCAGTTTACCTAAAACTCAGCAAGAATCCTCACCCTTCAAAACATCTTCCAGTTACAATGGACTCCTTCCAGAGTATAAAATCCCTCTGAGGTAAACGGACCCCTTCCGAAACCTCAAATGCCTTTCACACCCACTTACTTACTCCTTCCACCTAAAACAAACCCCTTGCCAACTTCCTTAACACTCCACAGACCCTTAAAATCCAGATCGCATCGCAAGATCACAGTTTCCTCTCCATGCAATTTATGACCCATCCGTCACCAACCGACGCGATATCGCAATATCGGTCGTCGCAACTGCCAAATGTCCAACTCAAACACCCTTCGTTCCCCGCTGATGCGATATTGCGATCGCATCGGAGTTAGTTCATCGCATCACCTTCAGTATCAGCACCTCGCCATGCCACATTCTGTACCAGGGACCCACTGCCGGATGATGTCATCCGCCATACAGCCGACGTCATGCTAACG
>APFE030767780.1:9914-33063 GCA_000404065.3 Pinus taeda | reverse complement strand
AAACAGCTTAATCTTGGAAGATTCTTAGATAGGTAGAGAATCAAAGGAGCCCAACAGCTTAATCTGGGCCCTCAGATGAAATAAGGGTAGTCTGTAGATAGGAAAGCATGAAAAAGAAAAATTAGAATGATGGGTTTGCAAGTCTAAGTGCACCCAAACCAAAAGAAGAAAAAAATGTTAGGTAAGTAGGCTGGGTAGGTAGTTTTGAGGTTGTTGAATCTTGATTACTGATCAGTTCCAGGTTTCCAGGTATCATCTTTACTGAGGACACAATCACCAGGCAGTTCTATGCGAGAAGCTCAAAAACAGGCATAACTAACTTCCTTTCTCTATCTCCCCCAATCATTAACTAATTTCCCTAAAAGAGGTCAAGATCTGCATGATACCTCTTAAGTTCCATCATTTTCATATCATTAGCTTGGGTGAAAATCTGCTTTGCTCAAAGATATTCCATATTCTCTCTATAAGGTTCTGTCCCCTCATTGCAGCCTAAGATCTCCTGAACTTAGCGCTTTCTTACCATCTCCATATTAACTACTGACATTATTATTTAACTCCCTATATTTTCCCATCCCCCTACTAAAACTATGTAAATCATCCCCTATGTAAATATCCCTCCCCCTAGTTGAAAAATAACCATAAGTACCCCCGGGAATTGCTCAGTTTACCTGAAACTTAGCAAGAACCCTCACGCTGCCCCTTCAAACCATCTTCCAAATACAATGGACTCCTTCCAGATTATAAACTCCCTTTTTTAGGTTATCGGACCCCTTCCGAAGCATCAAATGCCTTTCTGACCCACTTACTCACTCCTTCCGATCGCAATAAATCCCTGCTGACCTCCTTAACACTTCGAAAATCCTAGTAAGCCAGCTCGCATTGCAAGATCGCAATATTCTCACCATATAAGTTATGACCCATCCGTCTTTACCTGACGCGATAGCGCGATATTGCCGATCGGCAGTCGCAAGCATCGCATGTCCAACTAAAATACCTTCCCGTTCCCTGCCGACGCGATATTGCGATCGCATCGGAAGAAGTCCATCGCATCGCCTTCAAGTATGAGCACCCCACCATGTCACATCTGTACCAGGACCCACCGCTGACGTCATCCGCCATACTGCTGACGTCAGCAGGCAAGAAACCGAAAATTCGCGCAGGAAGAGAAATCGCACTTTGGAGCTCCAGAACAAGAAATAGAGGCAGTTTTCGAAGCGCTAATCGCGCATCGCTATGGGAAATAGGCCGTTTTGGGGAATCTTTGGGGAATCTTTTGATTCCTTGGCCTGTTTTGCGCCGAAAAGGCCCGAAATCGCCCGATTTTTCCAGATTAATCTGGTTTAAAGACAACAAAGGACCAATGACAGAGATTAAAGTGTATCAGATCAAATCATCAGGGAACAAGCATGTCAAAGAGTATCAGCAGGCGGCGGAAACCATCAATGTAGCGGCAAAGAGTATCAACGAAAATCTTAAGCAACGGCCCAAAGCAGGAGAACATTTAATACCTTCCAGCAAAGTCAAAGAAAGAGGGCGAAGCCACTCAAAAACCCTCAAATCATAATTATTGCACATTTAACTCGCACCAGAACATAACTACAGATCCCGAAGCATAGTTACTCCAGCAGTACCGCATCGAGCCTCCAAGGGCCACATTGCAGTCTTTTTTGATTCAGTTGCCTCTAACGCAGCCCAAAGGACTTACCTGCATTTAATTCCAGCAACACTTAGGTTTTAGAAGAGCTTTTCCAGCAGACCTGTTTAGGTCAATTGTAATAAATGACTTTTTGATATTTTGCTTATATATACCACCCTGAAAGATGTAGTGAGGGGTTGGTTGGTTGGTTAGTGAGTCGAGGAAATTGCTTAGTCTTTTTCTCGACATTTTCTTCAAGCAAAGACCCGCACTGTAACTGTCATACTTTCTATAATCAAAGACTGCTGAAAGCATGGATTTCGAAACTGCTTTATGTGTTTAATGGTCCGAGGAGTGATTACGAAATTCCTGTGCTTCTACATGGTTCAATAAGTGTTTCTCAACTCTGTTAATTTTCATGTTTGTTTACCACCGTTCCGCCATCTAAAGTGCAGAAAATAAGAATAGCTTAAGATTTGTTTAACTACACCTTAAGTTCAATTTCTGCATTTTTTCATGTTTTCATCAGAAATAGTTATGAGCATGTATACTTAAATGATCTTGTTTACGTTGTTTCCTTCACATATGAATGAGAGTTTAGGAATTCTTAGCTGATCCTAGATAACCATTCATCCACTTCTCCTCTTTTCAGTATGATGAAATGATTCTCCTTTGCCTTTCATCTCTAAGCTTCATTCCATCCTTTCAGTAGATTGATAATTGTATCATGTGTGGCTATCTCACTCCTTAATCCTCCTGTGACCAAGAAAACGCAATAGCAAGCCTTAATCCATGACTCCATGCCCAATGGTTTGAAACTTATCACACCTTACCTTGCCTCTTTGCTTGAGATTTCTACCTTCCATCCAAACAAAAACAAAAAACCCATGAGCCAAAGCTAGCCTAAAATCATCAACAAAGTTGAATCATTAAGAGAGAGCCCTCTCTGATTGTAGGTGGGCTAGAACCTGTAATCCAAAGATTGGTTTGTGGTTACCTCGGACGTATCCTAAACAGGAGCCTAGGGACAACCTAAGTGATAACATGTATTATGCCATTGATTCTTCTTCTTTTGGTTATACTGTTCAACTCTATCTTTAAGCTTCCGCAAATTGATAGTAGAAGTAGGTTATAATATTCTTCTTTGATTTATATTGCATTATCGGGTTAACCTACACATATTTTCTACATGGTACCAAAGCAGGATTTGTAGAAATTTTATACATGGTATCAGAGCTGTGAACAATAGACTGAGAAGAGAATTTGAAGTTTGAAGTTTGGGGTTGCATGTGCAAATCGAATTCATATCATACTTCAAGGTTGGTCAATGGCGTTCTATGGCTTGAGACTTGAGTATGCCTTGGAAGGTAGCTCGAATTACATAGCATGGAAATATAGAATGGAGGTTGCATTAGAAGACAATGGCTTGAAGGAATTCATTGATTAAGAAATCCCAAAGCCAACTTCAACTAATGTGCAAGAGTTGGCTGAGTGGAAGAAGTGTGTGGCAAAGGCGAGACGGATCATCCTTGAGGGAGTTCGAGACCATATTGTCATGAGTCTCCATGGGAAGGATAGTCCATTTTCAATGTGGAAGACATTGAAGGACCTCTACCATAACAGTAGTGATCAGAGGAAATTGGCGCTCAAGGATAAGCTTTGAAGAATCAAGATGGAGAAGGGCGATACTATTTCCACATATTTGAACAAGCTCACCACCTGCAAAGATGAGCTTGGAAGTGTGGGAATAACTACTACCAATGGTGATATGGTGAGCCTCACTCTCCATGGACTTCCAAAGAGTTGGAATAACTACCAAAACTCTGTGAATGAAAGGGAGAAAATTCCAGATTGGGAACGACTGTGGTCGGATCTTATGCAGGAGGAGATTAGGGGGAGCACACGAGATGGTTCTTCATCCAAGAATGATGATGAAGAAAATCTTGCCTTAGCAAGTAAAGCAAGGAAAGGGAAGGGGAAGGCTTCCCATTCCAAATCGAATTCTTCTCATGGAGGGAAGAAGGGTGACATGTCTAAAGTAAGATGCTTTAATTGTCATGAGATGGGACATTATGCGACTAATTGCCCATCAAATAAGTCCAAGAAGGGATCCTCGGAAGGATCGGAAGGTGAGGCATTAGCCTCTCAATTCGAAATGGACTTTACCCTCATCGCATGCATGGTGTCATCGATGATGGGTTGTGTCTGGTATCTTGACAGTGGAGCCTCATTCCACATGGCCGGTGATAAAACATTATTCAGTGCCTTGGAGGAGAAAGACCTCAAGATGCGCATAGAGATGGGTGATGACGGAAGGTATAGTGTTTCAGGAGTGGGCATGGTTGCTTTTTAGAGGGAGCATGGAGCTCCTCTCACCTTGACAGATGTGATGTATCCAAGGACTACAGTTTTTGACATGATTTCATTCATAATCTCTAAAACAATTTTGCCAAAAAAATGTCGTTTAGGGCCTCAAAATGGCTCCTGAAGTTCAGGACCCGAAAGACTACCAAAAATAGTAAATTGTGCTACAATTAAGGAAACTAAAAAGCTGAAAGAGACAGTGGTGGGAACCCAAATGGGATAGGTGGGTGGCCACCAAAATCCATCTGGAACATTCATCCCCCCTTAGGAAGCAATGGTCCCCATTACGTTGAGTGCCTCCATGAGATGGGGAAACTTCTGCTGAACTTGGACCTTGGTGAGATGCTCTGCAATCTCTTATATGTCCAGTAATGATGGGAAGCATGGTTGAGGGTGGTCCACATTCAACACTCGATGAAAGCCAAGGAATGGGAGAATGTTGTGCTCCAAAGCATTGTTTCCCACAACCTTGGTAATGGTGTAAGGACCATATCAGAGTGGTATGAGATTTTGATGGGCCCTTGTAAGGCGTTCTTTCTACAAATGCAACCAGACTTTGTCGCCCACCTAAAACTTGTGTGGCACCCGATGTTGATCATGTCGCTGCTTGTACTTGGCATTTTCCATAATGGAGCTGTGATATATCGGCTTGTTGGGTAGCGCTGCTCCAGTAGTTAGATTGAATGAATGCTTGACCTGATAGTGCAACGGTGCCCCTGTGGGTGAGGAGAACATGTCCTTGTATTCTTTCATGACCGTATCCACCTTCTTCTGCTGCGTGGAGGAATCCTTCCCTGGGGCCATGGATGTGGCTATGATCTTTCCCTTACTTTGAGAGCGAACTAGAAAGAAAATAGATTTCCTAGTCTAGGAGATGATCTTACTGCATTTCTTAGTGGAGATCAAAGAGGTGGCGGTAGGTGGGGCTACCTCCAATATCTTGTATAACATATTACCCAAAGAAATAATCACAAATGGAGGTCTAGACTCATATACAACATGTCGCTTCCATAAGTATGGTTATCCTAATAATACATCACAAACGTCGAGAGGAGCAACATTACACAATACCTCATTAATGAAGGGCTTGATGTTGTAGGGAAGGCGGCACTACTGGCTAACTCAGAGGTCTCGTCCTTGGTGAAGCCACCCGATGTTTTATGGCTGAAGGTGTGGTATGGTCAATAGGCCCAGACACTTCACGACCTTTGCTGAAAAGAGGTTCTTTTGGCTACCACTGTCGACAATGAATTGCAACGGTGAACCCTCCACCCACATTTGTGAGTGGAAAAGACGCTCCCCCTCCTTTGGATATTTGGGATAATTCTTCTGTATCTTGGCGGTGGCAATAATGGCGCTGGGCTCCACTCAATAATTCACTTCCCTTTGTGATTCCTCTTGTCGGGTTCTGACTCAGAGTCGAAACATACATATGATTCTAAAGTTTTCAACTCATCCTCCAACGACTTCTTGGCCTGACACTCACTTGTGTTGTGGGTGGGGCTCTTATGGAACTCACACCACTTTCCCGTGTTCTTCTTTGGCTTCATGGTGGTGTTCTTTTCTTGCAACTTTGATGGGTTTTCTTGGGTCACCCCGCCTTGGCTTTGTCCTTTGTTCTTCGGATTCATAGATCAAAAGTCTCACTTCTTTTGTTTAAACTTCTGCTCGATCTTGACAGCATATCAGTATGTTGTGCCAAGCAAGGAGATGTCTAGGAACTCCATCTCATCCTGGATGTACCTATGTAGGTAGCCGTGATATTTGAGTACCAAATGCCACTCAGAACCCTTGATACTAAACTTTGTGCGATGGGTATGAAAAATATTGGTAAACTCTGGCACGTCTTGGTCCCTTCCCTGCCACAATGTGGTCCACTTTATGTATTTATCATAATAGCTTCCGACAGGGTAGTACTTCTCCTTGATGGCATCCCAGAATGAATTCCAAGTGGTTGCGGCTGAAAACAGTGAGGTCGTACTTTCATCCTTCCGCTCGCAGTAGGTTTCCCACAAGTCCTTGACGTGGGGGGCGGCTTTGAGAAGTGCACAAGTGATCTGTTCCCGGCTCGAAAAATCATGAACATAAAAATATCCTTCTAACAGATTTAACCATTTATTTATGGAATCCACATCTATATGGCCCTCAAATATGGGAATGTCAAAGTTAACTTGTACCTTAAAGGGTGTGGCACTTCTAGAGTAGCTGCTGGAAGTAGATGTATTGCCCTTGGGTAGTCGCTGAAGGATCTGGGAAAATTTGTCTGTCATCGCGTTCCTTTGTCATTCAAGGGCTTCTTTGAGGAAGATTTTGATAGGATGTCCTACCCCCTCATCTTTATTTTCATCCACCATGGGAGGCCATCGGGTTTTGCAAGGCTGGTCTTGCAAACGTTCAACCAGTTCAAGCCCTAACTTCTTATATCTCGACCTCATTGGGGACATGCAAAGAAAAATAGAGAAAGGGCAGATTGCTTTGATACCACTGATCTAGATTTAAACAAGAACACAACAAATTACAAATATAACCATAAATAAAAAGATGCAGCAGAAATGACACTTCATTTCATTAACATCAAATACTAAAATATGCTTACAAACATAATGGAAATAAGACTAGCTCGAGCGATGGTAGCTTATCTCTGAGAAGAGTTGTGGTGGCTACATGCCTTTGAACTGAGTTACAATGAGACTCAAGGGCCTTTTTATCATTGAACAATTATAGAAAACCCTAAAAAACCAAAACCCTAACCCGAGGAGATGTAACACGAAGAGTTTATGGGCCCCGTTAGGGTTAGTTCGACAACCAACTTCCTGGGGTCTTAACTTGGTCATATTATCTCTGTTTGACGCATATGATACCTTGTTGAAAAGAAATATCTGAGGAATACAAATATTGACATAGTTTCCATAGTAATAACTAAAGAAATTTCGCCAAGAAAAACGTCGTTTAGGGAATCAAAATGGCTCCGGAAATTCAGGACTCAAAAAACTACCAAAAATAGTAAATTGTGCTACAATTAAGGAAACTGAAAAAATAAAAGAGACAGTGGTGGGGGTGTAAGTGGGATAGGTGGTTGGCCACCAACATCCACCTGGACCAATGGTGTTAGATATTGAGAGTATGAGTGGAGAGAAGGATGAATGTAGTGATTATGCTTCAGACTTTGGGTAGAGAATAGATGCTTCAGTGAATGAGTGTTAATGATTGAATAGTGAGTAGACATCAAGCATGATGTAGAATAGATCAAAATTAAATTTTCTGGAGTGGAGATTGATTGGAGAAGTTTTTGTATGTTGCTGGAGTATATGTTGGTGATCCTCTCACACTTCTTTTTGTAGGATTTGTTGATGCATTTTGCACACAACCATAATGGCTTATGATGTATTTCTATTATCAAACTATCTATTATTCTGAGGGTATGATTGTATTTAGATTTGATGTGGACACATTTTTCTAGTTTAGAGAGCATTTATTTGTAGAGTTTATTATTTTGATTTGACGATGAGATCTTGCTATTGAGAGAATGTATGCAGAGTTGAATTCTTGTTAAGTAGAGAATCTTGGATTCAGTTTGAAAATAGATGAAAGGAGGTCCGTTGAGAGTGGAGAGGAGTAGTGACTTCATGAGAGAGGAACAGTGATATTGAAGCTTCACCAAAAGGAACAATTTCTCAATCCAATGGTAGTTGGATAGCCCAATCAGAGTTGGGCGAGGATCGTTGATTGTGGTGACCTTCAACGGATGGTAGTCTGTAGATTTGTGTGAGAATATATTCTTCCGAGCTAATCAATAGAATTGAGTCGCCTAGTCGATCGGTGTTGGCATATTCTAGATTAGGTTGAGTCTCCATGCTGATGGGAGTCAACAAGCTATGTAAAAGACAAATTTCTTGACATAATAGAAATTCAAAGTAAAGCAACACCAACAAGGGTGTTTTTTTCTCCCGGAAGGGTTTCCACCAGAAATATTGTGTCTTATGTGTCATGATGTGATTATGTGCATTGTTTATTATTTATATTGTTGCTTATGGTTTTCAATTATGATTATGCGATGCACATGTTTAATGAGTTGCTGCTAATATGTATGTGATTTAGTAAGTGAATTTAATAAAAGGCAAAAATCATATATAGATCACACTATTGATTCAACCCCCCCTCTCAGTAGTGCTCAAAGGTTTCCTACAATTGGTAACAGAGTAGGGTTCTTGGTTGCAGCTTGATCCTTGGAGAGTATATCTAGGATTTGTTAGCGAAAATTGATTTTTTTTAGAATGGTTGTCCTCACTACTACAAATTACAAGGTATGGCACAAAAATGTAAAATATCAATTATTATCTTGTGGATCTAACATTTGGAGAGTAGTATGTGAAGCTTGTGGTAAGGATCCAATTGCAGATGAATTTTTGCAGCAAGATACACAAGCGAGATGCATAATCTACAAGAATCTTCATGATGATGATATGAAGAGACTAGTGGCTTTGAAACGTGCCAAAGAAATGTGGGACAAGCTAGAATCCATATTTGGAGGTGGTACCAACAACATTAGGTAAAATGAGAAGAAGAGAAACAAGAAGAAGAAAAAAAAGAACAAGAAAAAGAGTCTTCAAAAACAAGAAGCTCGTCCACAAGAGTCTCATTCTTCCAGTGCACATGATTCAATGGATGATGAGAAGATATCATAAAATAATGAATCCAAAGGTATAACTGTTAATGATTTTATTTTGAGTTACAAATTTGAGGATTCAGATTTAGATCGTGATGATGCACATAATGAAGATGAGAATGTTACTAAGGGTCTTAGAGATGAGATTTCTATACTAACATTTGCATTCGAGGATCAAGAAAAACTATTGCATATCTATGATGATAAGGAGGCGAAGCTCAAGGAAGAGATTGTGAGCTTAAAAATTAAATTGGCAGAATAAAAAAAAAAGTCAAGCAAGGTATGCGAAAGCAATATCAAGTGAAGGTAGAAGAGGTTGAGAAATTAGAAGTTGAAGTTGTTACCTTGAGAAAGGAGCGAAAGATGGAGAAGAGCACAGTAGCCCTGGATAATTTGCTTGAGATCCAAAGATCACCATTGGATAAATATGGTCTTCGATTTCAAAAGAGTGACTCTAGTTTGCATACTATAAAAACACCAAAAACAAACTCAAGAAACCTATAGTAAACAATACTAGCAACAAAAGTGAGATCTAAGGAAACAAGAAGGTGACCGCAACGGTAATCAAAGCTCCAAAAGCTTGCTCTGACCTCCACAACTCAACAATACAAATGAGTGATATTTGGGCCCCTTAGCCCTATCTATCATCATTTTCTCCATCTCTTGGGGTCCATTATAGAAGCTTGGGATATCTGTTGACAACACTAGAAGAGACACAAGGATCAGTACCACACCATCTTCATCATGGAACCATCTATTGCAGTAAGTGTAAAAAAACATTTTTTCCCTGTTACACTCTTGAAAACTTATGTCAGGTACTCCTCTAGCTCTGTAACTCATAGCATTCATTATATGTATGTTTTGAACAATTATTTCACTTGGGGTATTGGTTGTGTCAATTGCAGGAACATTGCACATGGTCCACTTCAACTAACATCCCAATAAGCAAAAAACTTAGTAGGTATCATTCTCCACTTAGCATGATAGGCTTCCTCCTAAAGCTTTACATATCCTGACATCATATTTCCAAAATAAATCATAACGTACATCATCTCGACCATGTTTATCACCATCTCACCTTTGAAAATGATAATAATTTGCGTTGATCAATAGAACACCCCCCTCATGGCTCACTTTATCTTTGCAGAACGTTGTTCACTAATAGGATCCATGACCAATCACTTCCACCCGGAAACCATCTCACTTACATACCTTGAATTTTAGCCTCATTATGCTACACTCATTACACATGCATCCATTTTCTGGGCCATCTCAAGTACTTTATGACGGATTTAGACGGCTGCACCTCTACATCCTACATTTGGCCTATCTCTCACCCATATTGCATAACCCATTTGTGTTACTTCATCTACCTCACCAACCCAACACCGAGACCAACCAATGGGGTCCCCGCCCACAACAGATACACCATATATCCTACACGTTACCATCATTATGGGGCACCCGTCTCTGTGGTTGTACATCCAAACCAGCCTCATATTATTTTGGCAAGTGTTCAAAGATTTTTTACAAAAAAAAAATATCCCATCCACATGTTTTTTTGTTGGTATATTTTACCTGGCGACAATCTCCAGTCACCTTTGGTCGAAGTTTACACCTCACCAACAATTACTTTCCATTTTTACGCCTGTCAAAACCCGCTTACACCCATCCTGGAAATCCTACTGATTCCAGGACCATCACCAACAGTAAACATGTTTTGTTCACCGCCATTTGCACATCAAGCTCTGACTATGGGCCAGTTTTCCATTTTCTCTTATATCAACAACTCTTGCTATCATTACAATTTGTTCAACATTTCAGGCGGTTAATGCTCCTCTCCTGTCAACTTCAACACTTACATTCCAGGATGGGGATAGTACCTTGGATACTCCCACCCTTAAAGGGATATCCTTGGGTGGCACAGTGGAAACCATTATTTCCCAATGATGTTATCGATCCCCTTGGCATTGAACATCAAAAAATAGTTTCATGTCAAGGTGGTGTTGTACTTAGTTACCATTTAGTTATTTCATTCATTCGAAGACTCCCTCATCACTAAGCACCTCATTCAACAGTGGTTACGTCGTGATATGGGGGAGGTATCTGAAATCGAAGATGTATGCATACCACAACACCCCAGTCAAAAGTGCTTCACTTATGTTATGCATAGGGGAACCATAATATTCCTATTTGACCTGGAAGCACCCTTGAGGGCGTCAATAGTTATCATCGTCAACTATCAACAAGTCAACTACCACAATTTTGATAGGACAAAAAACCAGTCTTTGTCTAATTGTAATAAGTTTTGTTTAGCCATCATAACGAGCATGGGACATGCCTACCTCATATAGACACATTTTTATTGCAGTTTTTTACCAGAGCATGGTTACCATTTGTACTAAGTGAAGGGGATTTTCTCTACTCGTCTCCACAACAAGCTATCCTCTCTCTCGAAAAGTTGATCAGAATCTCCATTAGAAAAGAAAACGCGATGTATTTCGGTTATACAGTTCCTCCTAAGCTCATACATCAGGGGGAAATTGTTAACTTCGGAAAATTGTACACCTATTAGTACGACCCATGAGACACTAAAAAGTGTTCAACAGAATGCACAAGTGAACATTTTCCAGCTAAACACATCATGAATTTAAAAAAATAAAAGTTCTCCTAAGGTCCAAAGTTTATAAAGCAAAAACAATTGAGGTCGCACTTCTAGTTCTTCAATAACCCTGTGCGCACATAATATCCCTCGAAATTTGTGTGGTTGTAGAAAAGAATGACTCAATGATCTAGGACCACTCTACACACTTGGGGTCGATTCTCTTACATGAGCTTAGTCCAGTACAGTCGAATTCAAGCCACCATGAAGATATGCAACCCTCAATGGAATCATCTTGTCCAACTCATGTGTCATTATCATGCATGAACCAAGAGGGGGAATAAGGATTCAAAAAGATTCTATATAAATAGGCCATGGGAGAACCAAGACATGAGACATTGTTATGCTGGCCAAATTTTTGTTTGAGCAAACCACCATTGCATTGTTGAAGCCAAAGAAGGGAAGAACACTAACATGTTGGCCATATTTCTTATAAGGAATCCATAATCTTAGTGAGAGAAGAGGAATCCACCATTGGAGAGTCTTCATACTTCTTTGAGATAGAGGAGAAACTTGCAAAGAGATTAAGGAAGAGAAACCCCCTTGCTGAGGATTTTTGGGCTCCATAGCTCAAAGAATTCTCTTCAAGTGTCTAAGATTCATCTATTGTATACAACCTCTACTACCAACAGTCAATGAAGGGAGAATTTTCCATTATATTATTGATTGTTTGCTCCATTTGAGCATTGTTTCCACTATTTACAATGTTGTGTTTATTTAAATATGTCCACTAACAACACCAATTTTGATTGTTATCATTTGCACGGAACAATCAACTGCTAAGGGGGTGTCTTTTGGTACACTTGTGCTCCAAAAACACTACAACACCCGGATAAAGAAAAAAAAAGAAGCAAAACAATGTCCCCAAAAAATAGGGATTTATTTTTAGCATCTTGAAGGAGGCACTTGTGCTATTTTTAGAAACTTCTGACAAGTATCGCTTTTTTCTTGATTTTAGGCATGCACATCATAAACCCTAATTTGCCCAAATCTATTTAATTGACACTGTTAGAGCTCATTTGCACATTCGATCTTGGAGCTCTAACATTTCCAAGTAGATCAAGGAGCCTTCGGTGTGATCGTCGTCACTTTTCTGGGTGAGTTTTTTTCGTCCTTTGCCGCTTTTTCTGTCGCTTTTTGTTGTTTGGTTTATGTGAGTGTTGTTTCACTTGTTTCTCTAGATGGTTGTTGATGCTTTAACTTGTTTTAAATGATAGAAGTGTTGTTTCAATTTATAGATTGACGTTCCCAAGTGTCGCATTAGTTTTCCTATTTTCGCACCAACAATTCTCGTTGCGGCAACTCTCCTCACATGATCTGTTTTCCTTTCATTTAATCAATTGTTGAACTTGATTCACATGCATACATATATACTTAGTTAGATATACACTCTAATTCACACTATCTTTTAGATTTGCTTTTTTTTCACACTCCCTTGAGAGATTTGGGTTTCCCTTTCCTGGATCTCATTGTGCACAGCTTGCATTGCGTAATATGGAGGCTCAAGCTCCCATCTTGGCCTTTGGAATTACATAGAGAATTTTCTGAGCTAGCTCCAATTGCACACTACACAGTTCTAGGAGCCAGTCTCCCAACTTGGCCACTGAGATTGCGCAATGCAGAGTCTCTCCTAGGCCTTGGCCCAGGCTAAACTGCACATTGCGTAGTTCCAATCATTAGGCTTCCACCTTGGCTACTGGAAATGCATAGTGCATAGTTTCCACATTCAGTCAATCTCCCCTATCAAGAAAAATTGCGCAATATTTCCCGTCAAGTGCCCTACTTGCTGCTTGAACTTGCCTTGAAGTTGTTTTGATTTTACACCGACAGTTTCTTGCCATGAGTTCCCTCTTTATCACACGTACAACAGTTGTTGAGCATCTCTCCACTAGTCACATTTAACATGGAATCCAAGAAAGTTGCATCAAAGGAAACCACCGAGAGAAGTACTTGGGAAGCAGTTGAGCAAATATCAATTGATTTACCAGTATATTTAGATACTCAGTTGTTTATTGAGAAGGGAACAACACCGACATGGCAACAGATCAAAGACACTTTTGCAAAAGACTTTGAGGCATATATGGAGGAATAACAAGTCTATTTTAGTATCCAGCAGTAAAGTTTATACAAGGTTGCATGTAGGTACCCCGCCTTCCCATGTGTGGACATCATCAACGGGATTGCCTCACGTACAAATGAACAAACTATGACATTGAGAAGTGCCAACGAGAGGAATATTTCCACTTTCAGGGCATAAGACTTTCAGTAGATGTATCATTTTCCCAAGCCGGTGAAGCGCATGCACTCACTCTTCTATGCCACCCATAGCTATGTGAACACAAGAGACATTTTCAATCATTGGGTGAAAGATCCATCGAAGTTTAGACAGACACCCACCCATGTTTACAAGACAAAGTCCCTCATGAAGGCTTACTAGTTCTTGATCATCTTTGCCTACAGAATATATGGTTAAGAGAGCACATAAACCTTCCCCAAGGGTGGGCAGTCCTACTAGACCAGTTGGTGAGTGATGGGAGGGAATTCAACTAGTCATATATGTTGGCTCAACAGTTGAAGTCCCATTAGTTAAGGCTAGGAATTCACCCAAGAATGAGCAAGCAAGGTTTTATATCTCTGCATACTTACTGGATACAGTCTGTGAACGACTGTTGAGTCATGAAAAAGGTATGCATATGCTATTTATCTCATCATCCTTTTCCTTTATTTATATCCCTGCTATGTCCTAATATGTTAATATATCAAAGAATTATAGTAAGAATGAAGAAATTATCTGCAATTACGACTTAGTTGATTGTTATCCTTCTTTATGTAGGAAAAGTAGCAACGAGCTAAGGAAGGAGTGTGGCAGTTACAGATAAGACCAAAACAAATCACAAGGATCAGTGCGAGAAGGGAAAGATTTCTGAAGTTAGAAAATTGCGCGAATCTCTCAGGATCGAGAGATCATGAGGGATCGCTTTTACCATTTATCTTTTTACCCCTTTCTCATTTATAAAGGCAACAATTGCAATAAAAAAGGGGAGGACGGTTGTTATTATTATTGTAATTCTTAATTACAGACTCTCATTGTAGTGAAGAACGCAAATACATTGTAATACTCTTTCATGATTAATACATAAGAGGAGTTGTTGTTCTTTTCATCTATCTGAAGTAACCAGCAGTGTACGCTGGTGGCTAAGGGCCCGGCTTCTGGTGGAATTCATTGCTTCACCTGTGTCATATATTTTCAATTATTGCAAGTGTGAAATTTTGATAGTATTATTGCTTTATGTTATTTTATTTTTTTGTTGTTCCTTATTTCTTTGCGTTGCCAGAATAGCTCTGTTTTATATAATTTACAGCATTATTGTTTAATTAGTTTATGTTTGATTTGGATTGAGTTTCCTAGATAAATATCCTACTCGATGTAATCAACTGTAATAAGTATTAAATACTGCCGTTAGGCTCTCAGATTGATATCATCATTGTTTTACATAATAATGTGTTTGATTTAAATTCAATCAATTTCTAAGAGAAGAGTTATCACTGTTGTACTCTTAACTGAAACTGCTGTTACTTGAATCGCATATTGTTGTTACCTGAATTGTTGTAGGATTTGATTTCATTAAAGGGTTGAGTTTTATTTTAATTGCAATTAGAATTTACTTGCTGCATCCATTTACTCTTGTATTAAAATATCTATACTGCAATTTAGAAACATTACTCTCTGAGTTAAATAGCTGCCACATACCGTGTACACTCTTGAAACAAGAATACTTGCCTGGATTGATAATTAATGTGAAGATAATTAGGAGTTTAAAAGGCACCTTTTATCAGTCAACATTTTGGCATTTTTGTTGGGGAGAGTGTAGCCATTTCTAAGGAGTAATGTACATATGATGATTGTTGTTGAAGAAGAATTGGGTTTTTAAAATGGAAGGTAATAACCTACGTAACGAGCAAGTAAATTGCTTGCTCCTCCACCTGCTTTTTAGCACAATTACAGAAAACTGAAGTAAGTATTTGCTATCTATCAGTTGAGAGAGAACTGGGTATTAAAAACGAAAGGTAAGAACCTACGTATGGAGCACGTAAAATGCCTGCTCCCCCGCCCACTTTCTAGCAGAATTGTTAAGAACTTAGGGTAGAGGTAAATATTTTAATTATGTGTATGAATGACTAAGAAGAAAAAACCTGAAAATAATCCAATTCCATTACCCAAACCCGATAGATCAAAGGGACCAGTGACCCTTGGACGATCAACTTTCATAGATGACATCTTAAAGAAAGCCAAATCTCAGCCATCAGTAGGTCCTAGAAAAGTTGCTTCCAGACAGCCTATTGTCCCCCTTTGAGCCACATGCTCACCATCTGTAGCCTTCGCTAAGCTCCATAGAAAAACAGAGGAGACTGAGCAGAGTTTTCAAGAAATTGAAAATTCTCACCCAATTTCTTTACAAGAAGGGGATTCTTGTAATCTTCATGAAGGAGGAGGAGAAATAGGGGAAACAGAGGAGCCAAGATCCTCTCAAGTAGTAATTCGACAAGGAACATTGAGTATCCCAGATCGAGGGAGTGCTGTTAAGTTCATTCAAGAAGAAGCAGGCGAAACAAAGGAGCCAAGATCCCCTCAGGTAGTAATTCAACAAGGAGCACTCATTATCCTAGACCGAGGGAGTGTTGTTAATCTCATTCCCACCCCTTCTAATCATCCTAGGAATAACTCTCTATAGATCCCAATAGGGTATTGACACATATTTGATCAAATGGCCAACAACCCACAAACACCTCAGATCTCTACATTGCAGTATCCCATCGTTGAGACGACTGTCAATGCACCCATGAAAGCCATCCCTCTCCAAAATATTCCTACCTTTCATGGACTGACATAAGAGGATCCAAACACATTCCTGTTTGAGTTTTATGTATTGTGTCAGGGTTATGATTATACCATCGACCCCCAAAAACTAAAGTTGTTTCCCTCTACATTGAAAGGGACAGCCTTGCGATGGTTTATGGGATTAGGGGGAGGCACAATAAATGATTGGGAACAAATGAAAACTGCTTTCTTAAAAAAGTACCAGGACTATTGTAGATCTAGGGAATTGAAAGACGAAATATTCCAAATGGTAGCAAGACCCAGTGAAACTTTAGAAGAATATGTGGAATGATTTCAATATAACCTCCAACGGTCTCCCTATGCAACTCTGCCTTTACCTGATAATGTGCTGAAAACTACATTGATTAAAGGGATGAAATAAAAATGGATAGAAACATTAAATATTATGGGTAAATGTGATATATATCAAGAGGAATATGCTAACATTATTAAATTGTGTATCAGGTCCTCAAGAGGCAATACGAGATTGAAATCAACAGAACGCTACATGACCACTAGGGACAACAAAATATCTGGTGGAGGTATAACTCATGCAGAAATTGGCAACCTGCTAGAGGATTTAAAAACAAATATTTTGGGAACTCTGACAACACAATTGGACATTATGCAATCCAAGCAAAAGTAGGCGGAAGCAGAACAAAACTTGGTGATATTCTGTCCTAGATGCAGAAAGAAGCATAGTCACAAAGAGTGCCCGCTGGATATGGTGCAAACCTGTGCCATATGTATGAAAAATCATGCTACAGAAAGTTGCCCATCACTCCCAGGGCTAAAAGTAGTCTATAAGGAGGCAGAGGAAGAAACATAATCAGTCTACCTGCTAAATCAGCATTGCTAATGGCAACCACGACAAATAGGTAAGCCGATTGATCCATCTTCTTTCTTTCAAAATTCGCAATATAATTCCTAACAATACCCAAGAGCCATGTGGCAAAATCAACCACCTTTTTCCACTTGGTCACAACAACAATTCCCTATGTCATCTTGGCCCAACCAATCAAATAAAAATAACAATTGGCCAAATTCCTCTTACTTCCCACCGTTTTGGCAAAATAATGCATATCAATCCCAATGGCCACCCTCGACTTCAGAGAACTAGAACTGGCAGTCAAGCTGGCAAAGACCTACAAATCAGCGAACAGGAACAATCCCCCTACCTCAACCCACACTGCCAGCACCCTACACATTGCAACAGAACCCTCAGACCAACCTATGATCGCAGCTCCCAACCCAACCCAACTCGAACCCCAACAACGGACCAGTTCAATTTGTGAAAATTATTGAAGGACCAGAGCCAGAAACCAAGTTAAGGGAGTGCAATGAGATTCAATTAAGATCTGGGCAGATAATAGAATCAGAGGGGGATAAAAATGTACTAATTGAAGATCCGTTACCTGTAGAACAAGAACCACAATTGGAGAACATGGTTAGATAGAAAACTCATGATCAAACGACGACCTCTTCTCCACCATTCCCAAATAGATTAATCATACCTCACCCAACTGAATATCCCGATTTTGATCTTCTGGGAAAATTGAAAAATTTGTGTATAAAAATACCACTCCTCCATGCTATTCAAGACATTCCAATTTATGCAAAAACCATTCAGGATTTGTGTATGAAAAAGCTAAAGAGGAAAATAAAAACAACCTCAACTGTTCATGTAGTCATAAAAACAACCTCAACTGTTCATGTAGTCAGTACCTTATCTGATTTACTATCAAGAAGAGAAACAACTGTAAAAATGAGGACCCAGGAAATCCTATAGTCACTGTGCAAATAAACGGATGCTCCTTCCCCAATGCATTGGTCGATTTAGGAGCAACAATTAATATTCTTACAACCACAACTTGTCAAAAACTTGGCATTACATCCTTGGACCCAACCACGACCTTGTTGGAACTGGCTAACCGATCGGTAGTCAAACCAGAAGGCACATTACAGGATGTAATGGTGTCTGTAGACTCTTTGGAATATCTAGTTGATTTCCTAATCATCAATCCTAGAAACCGACTCGATGGACATCCCCTAATTCTAGGTATACCTTGGCTAGCAACCGCGGATGCTTACATAAGCTGTCGAACAGGCAGCATGACTCTATCAAGAGGAAGCAATGTGAAGAATTTAGCCTTATATCCTCCATCTCAGCCAAGTTTAACAATAATCAAAACCAGAAAACAAGCTGTATCATATCTAACTGAAAACATTAGATCACTGCTAACCATAGAAGATGCTCTCAAATTTAAGGATCAAACAGAAGATGACATCATTAACACTTGCATTAACTAACGAGATGCTGTATCCCATCTAAAATGTCACATGATTGAAGCAGCCCTCGATAACGAAATAGAATAAGATCCCTTAAAATATATTAACAATCAATCAATACCAACAACTTCTGTTTATAACAACAAAACCATAGAAATTGAGCCAGGAAAAGCTTTAAATATTAACAAAAAACCTGATTGCTGACCAAGAGCATAAGATTGTTCAGCTCCTGAGAAAATATAAAGAGGCCTTTGCATGGGATTACCCGGACATGAAAGGGATTGATCCCCAATTATGCATGCACCACATTTATACAGAGAAAGATGTCAGGCCCATTCGACAACCTCAACGGAGGTTAAATCCTCATCTTAAAGATATTGTTAAAGCTGAACTACAAAAATTTCTAGATGTAAACTTCATCTACCCAATATCTGACAGCAAATGGGTCTCTCCATTAGTAGTGGTGCCGAAAAAGAATGGAAAGTGGCGTATATGTGTTGACTATAGAGAGCTTAATAAAGCAACCCAAAAATACCATTTTCCCCTTCCGTTCATTAACCAGGTCTTGGACACATTGGCAGGAAAAAAATTCTTTTCTTTCCTAGATGGCTTCAGCGGATACAATCAAATTCAGATTGCCCCTGAAGATCAGGATAAGACTACCTTTACTTGCCCTTGGGGAAAATTTTCTTATAGGGTCTTACCTTTTGCATTGTGCGATGCACCTACCACATTCCAAAGGGTTATACGCAACATTTTCTCAGATTTGATAAATGAAGGGCTCGAGGTTTACATGGATGACTTTACACCTTACGAAGATGACTTCGAGCCAACATTACAAACATTAGAGAAAGTTTTGCAAAGATGCATTGCCACTAGACTTTGTTTAAGCCATGAAAAATGCCACATGATGATGACCGAGGGCCTCATATTGGGTCACTATATCTTAGCAGTTGGAATCCAGGTAGATCCAACAAAAATTCAGATAATTCTTTTAATACCTACCCCTTCTACACAAACTGAGGTACGCAGTTTCTTGGGATTTTCTCGCTATTATAAAAGATTTATAAAGAATTTTTCTCAGATTTCTGCATCGTTATATGCATTAATAGGAAATATTGATTTCATTTGGATTGATAAATCTGGCAGTGCTTTTGAAGATTTAAAATGGCTTGTATCAACAGCCGCAGTATTAAGGGGCCCAAAATGAGATTTGTCATTCCAGATTTCATCCGACGCTTCAGACACAGCCATTGGAACAGTTCTCGACCAGGAGGAAGATAAAAATCCATATGCAATATACTATATCAGCAAAAATCTATCTCCTACTGAATTAAATTATATTGTTACTAAAAAATAATTTTTGGTTGTAATCTATGCTATCAATAAATTCAGACATTATATAACAGGATAACCTGTGGTTTTATACATTGATCACTCTGCTATTAAATATCTAGCTAAATAAACCTGTTACAAATGGAAGAGTGACAAGTTGGTTGATTCTTTTGCAGGAATTCGATATCACTATCAAAGATCGACCGAGAAAAGAAAATCTAGTAGCAGACTTCCTTTCACGAATGCTAAAGATAGATGACTCGGCAGCAGTAGAAGACTAGTTTCCTGATGAAAATTTATTTACTGTAACTGTGAAAACACCATGGTGCATGGATGTCACAAATTACTTGGCAGTGGGAAAGTTACCCAAGCACCTGATGCCTAATGAAAGAAAACAAATAGTACAACGTAGCACGCGATTCTCTTGGATCGGAGGCTATTTATTTCATACAGGGGCCAATATGCACAGTAGAAGATGTGTCAGGGAAGACGAGATCTTCGACATCCTGAAAGCTTGCCACGATGGGCCTTGCGGCGGACATTTTGCAGATCGCAGCATTGGTCACAAGGTTTTACAGATGGGCTATTATTGGCCCACCATTTTTAAAGATGCCAAGAAGTTTGTTTAGGCATGTGACAGTTGCCAAAGAATGGGATGCCCTGCGTAGTCTGATGAGATGCCCCTACACCCACAGATAGTCATTGAACCTTTTGAGCGATGGGCAATAGATTTCATCGGTCCAATAAACCCATCATCTAATCAAAAGGCTTACATATTATTTGTAACAGAGTATGTGACTAAATGGGTGGAGGCAGAGGCACTACCAAGGGCAACATAGGACTTGGTAATCCACATTCTTTTCCAACTATTCGTGTGATATGGCTTGCCTATAGAGGTAATTACGGATGGAGGGCCACAATTCATAGGCCATAATATTGCTGCAACATTAAAGAATTATCATATCATGCACAGAATCATGACTCCATACCACCCGCAGGCAGATGGTCAAGTAGAAAGTGCAAATAAAGTGATCGAGGCAATACTCACAAAGACAGTTGCATCACACAAATGTGACTGGGCTACCCGATTGCCAGAAACCCTGTGGGCATACCGCACGACATGGAGAAATACCACAGGATATTCCCCATATCAACTAGTGTTTGGCAAAGAACCTATATTCCCAATTGAATTTGAAATCCAGACATTGAGGATAGTTTAGGAGGTAGGCTTGGACTTAAATGAAGCATAGATTAATAGGCTACATCAAATCAATGAATTGGATGAAATCTGGCTATCAGCTCTTCAGCACACTGCACTGATCCAACAACAAAGAGCGTAATGGCATGATGCCCTTATCAAAAAGAAGATCTTCCATGAAGGAGATTGGTCACTCCTGTATGATTCTAGGTTCCAGGATTTCCCGAGAAAACTCCAGACCAAATGGTTAGGACCTTATGAGATACAAAAGGTGCATGATAATGGCACCCTCACATTAGCCACCATTGATGGGTCTGGCTACTCTTTTAAAGCGAATGGACATCGAGTACGACTCAATCACAAACCGCTTACCAGGGAGTCCTTTTGCCAACAATTACGGGAAGATTCCACCATACAAATTCTTGCTTAGGAGGGCAACCCATCCTCAGCATCGACCTAGTGATTAATTCATTTGTTTTTGAAATTTGTACATAAATTTTTCTTTCGATTTTGATTGAATTTGCTTGTATAAATTGTATATAAATTCTCTTTTTTCTACTTTTCCTTTGTTGTTCCCTCTAAGGAACCGCTATTGTTCCCTTTAAGGAACAACTATTGTCCCTTCTAAAGAACAACAATGGTCGTATGGATTTTCTTTTTGTTATTCCCTCTAAGGAACAACGGTTGTTCCCTCCAAAGAACAACTGTTGTTCCCTCTAAGGAACAACAATTTTGTGTATAGATTTTCGTGTTGTTCCCTTTAAGGAACAATTCTTGTTCCCTCTAAGGAACAACAGTCCCCTATATATTTGATTTTTGTGTTGTTCCCTTTAAGGAATAGTTGTTGTTCCCTTTAAGGAACAACAATCCTCTGTATATTTGATTTTTGTGTTGTTCCCTATAAGGAACAGTTGTTGTTCCCTTTAAGGAACAACTGTCGTTCCCTCTAAGGAATAACAATTTCGTGTGTATTTGCTTTTTGTTGTTCCCTTTAAGGAACAGTTGTTGTTCCCTCTAAGGAACAGCTACCGTTCCCTCTAAAGAACAACAGTTTCGTGAGTATTTTCTTTTTGTTGTTCCCTCTAAGGAACAACAGTCGTTCTCTTTAAGGAACAGTAGTTTCGTTTGGCTTTGTTTTCGCGTTGTTCCCTCTAAGGAACAATTGCTGTTCCCTCTAAGGAACAGTTATTGTTCCCTCTAAGGAACAACTGTTGTTCCCTCTAAGGAACAACGGTTTCGTTTGCATCTGTTTTTTTTTTTTCCGCTATTCCATCTAAGGAACAGTTGTCGTTCCCTTTAAGGAACAATTGTTGTTCCCTCTAAGGAACAACAATTTCGCACCCAATTATTTTTCTTTCTTTTCGTTGTTCCTTATAAGGAAGAGTTGTTGTTCCCTCTAAGGAACAACAGTTTCGGTGTACAATTTTTCTTCTTGTTGTTCCTCCTAAGGAACAACTGTTGTTCCCTATAAGGAATAGCACCGTCATGTATATATCCTTTTTCTGTTCCCAACACAAAACAACAACATCCGCGTGTATTTTTCATTCTTTGTTCCTTATAGGGAACAACTGTTGTTCCCTTTAAGGAATAACACCTTTTTGTGAGTTTTTTTCTTGTTGTTCCCTACAAGGAACAACACTCTTTGTGTGAGGTTTTCTTTAGGAAATAAACACTTTGTGAATATTATTTCACTTTTTATGATCCTCTATCAAGCAAAAGGGTACAAATGTATATGAAAGGATACAAATCTGAGGATTACTGGTACAAGCAAGTATTGAATATTATCATCTTTAAACAAGATTGCTTTGTATTGATCGAAAAAGAATGGACACAACCATCTATATAACTTCAGTGTCCTCATTTCCATTATAAATCAAAGTGATTGATTACTTGTACCATGTTGGTTCTTCCCTAAACCCTATAACTTCCTCTGTTCATTATCATCAAACAAGGTTAAGGGCATACTTTCTTCTATTTGATATGTTTAGACTTCTTCCACCATTCCTACTCCTAAGGAGTGTTTAGCCACCCTCTATGTATAAATAGGAATTGTCGTTCTAAATATCTATACCTATATATATGTGTATATGTATATGTATATGTATATGTATATGTATATG
>APFE030767779.1:11778-29894 GCA_000404065.3 Pinus taeda | reverse complement strand
TTGATTTTCTATATTTGACTAGTAGAATTTTACTATAAAGTTAATCAATTAATGGGCTAAGATTGCACTTTTCATTTACTAGTGGAAGTAGTTTGAGCAGTTTAATTGTTTTTTTTATTAATTGGTGTTGTATCCTCCTTGAAAGGCTGCTAATATTTGGACGCTGAAATTTAAAAATATTGGATCAAATGTACATGTCTTTGAAATTATCACAATTTAATAATCTTATCGACCTCTCTTTGCACCATTGGAACAATTGCTAGTATAAAACATATGTATTTATATTTGTGTATACATATATATGTGTATGAGTTTTTATATATAATCATATTTAAATTCTAAATTGTAACAGTGAATTAGTATAGTGTTTTTTTTAAAAGTTAAAGAATTTATATTTTTATTTTATTTTATTTTTAATTTTAATAAATGAGCGATAAATAAAATGATTAAAATGGTTGTGAATTTTAGGATTATACATTTTCCTCTCAATATGTATATGTTATATAATGAAATAGGAAACACAATATGTATATGTTATCTAATGAAATAGGAAACACAAATCAATTGGGGTTTTCTTTCCTAATAAATTTAATGTGATATTATTACTCTTATCAAATTTTAATTCATCCCAACATGTATCTCATAAGTCGTGTTTCTAATTAAGCAAGCATATTGCAGGTAACTCAATAGATATAGATTTTAAAATGAAAAACAGACTTTAACTTGAACATCATAGATCCACATAATATATAACAAAAGAATGAACATACAATAAGAGAAAATTTTTGAGGTAAGCTAATATTATTAATTATTTCTTAAAAAAGAAGTACTAACAATGTGTTTCACAATACTTCTTATTATATCTCATTACATTTCCTCTATTTCATGTAGTTTTATTTAATATGTTATAAACTTTCTAGTGAAAGAACGTTTTAGTAAGCATTATTATCATTATTAATTTCACACTATGTGACCACCAATATATCATTATTTCCCTTGGGTATCTACCTAAGTACCCTATATCATTTCTCTAGATACACAATACATATTGTTTTACACAATTAAGGTTATCTTTAAATCCTAAGTATATTTTTTTCCAAGGAAAAAAACAAGTATTTCTATACTTTAACCATTTCAACCCAAATTGATCCAATAGTTTTCTTGTGATAACCACTATATACTTGTTCTTCTATATAGTCCAGATTATGAGATATATAATAAAGTTACTTCTTTTTTGCCCCTGTGACTATGTCAAAAAAGATAAGCTTCCACTAAGTATCGGTTGAAGTTTTTTAACAAGAATATATAATATATATATTATATATATCTAATATATATCTATATATATTATATATTTATATATCTAGATATATAGATATATAAATAATATATATATATGGGATAGCGTTATAAGATCTCGAAGCCCAAAGGTTTTGAAAATGTTCGTTGATCCGGTCTTCATAGCGTTCCATGAATTCCCACTTCCCTTGTCTAATGTCAATCCTATTTTTGAAAAGTTATCTACTTATTGGTTTTGTGCCCTATAGATGTATATAAAAGCAGTGTTCATGTAAAAATCCTCAATCTGCTGATATCATTCTAATAAATGGGAAGAAGAGTGTGAGTTTTCATTCTAGTTATGTCATTCAACCATTCAATCACAAGATTTGAGTCTCCATAAATATGAAGGGAAGTAATTTGAAAAGACTTTACCAATTGTAGAACAAGTTTGAGAGAAACTAGTTATGCATAGTTGTTTGTAGTCAATCTTATATTGCATGAGCAGGAGAAGAAATGCATATCACACAAGAAATGAATGCCACCCAAGCCTCTTATAGATGGATTTTGTTGAGATTCTCCATCAAAGAATTCCCGAGGAAAGTCTTTTAGTATAGTCACTTCTGTAAATTTTTGGGAATGTTGTGATTTTGGACTATAGGGAAGAGATTCCTATAGAGAGAGACTATGAAAAAAAACTCTAATATAATATTGCCCTTGATTTTCAAATATAACAATATTCCTTTCCATCAAGATGCCCTAATTTACTATCAAAGAAAAGGATTTTAATTTTGGTTTTTCTTCAAACCATCTTTTGAGACAATATTCAATAGATTCATCCCCTCTTTTCTTTGTATTTATTTCTAAATAACTTTAATTAAAGGGCAATGTATGAAAATATGAGATATCATTTCAAATTCTTCAAAACATAGAGAGAATTTGCTAAGTCCATCGAAAAAACTCTTTTGTAGTATGTCCCATATGAGTGCTTTCTTTTTAATATCAACCACATTAGTGAAAATTTCATAATCCTTTTTCCCACTGAAAATTGTACATAAATTTAACAAAATATAAATCTTTATTTATGATATCTATATAAAATTATAGTTTATTACGGTATACTTGACTCTTTCATAAAACTTCACTTTGGAAAGTGCCACATCAATAGAATTAACAATCCAAAAACAGAAAATGATTATATATATATGTATATCGAATTTAGGCTTCTGTGATCTATATCATGAAAAGTAAGAAAACTTTAGTAAAAAACACATCATTAGAGAGTTTTGTGGAAGCATTTTTAACCATCGAGTATGGTTGATGGTCAAGACAAGATGAAGACCCAGATCTTGGCTTCAAGTTAAATAGATGAAGATAATTTTTAGGCCTAAATGTGTTTCCCTTTGAAAACAACTCCCCAGCTGTTTAAATGTCCCTATCTATACCATTAGATTGAATGTCAAATGATTGAAATATTTTAAACCATTATAACAACTATCTCTTTCATTTACACTCTAATTAACTTGAACTTGATTTAATTTGCTTTTATTTTGCATTAATTTACCTTTTAAATAAAAACCTAAGAATCTCACAAATAGTGCACGAACAATGGTATATAAATATTCCGTTTTAATTAAAAAAGCGAAATTCGTATATAAATGTTCCATTTTAATTAATAGAGACGAAATTCGTATTAGCTTTCGCATCTCCCGGTGGTATAGCTTAGGTAGGTTTCGTTGTCGAACAAACTGGACACAAAAATCTTATATAATTTGATTAATAGAGACGAAATTTGTATTTTGCTTTCGCAACGGTCAGTGATATAGCTCAGGTAGGTTTCGATGTCGAACAAACTGGACACAAAAATCTCCCATATATAAAAGATATTTATATAAATTGATTAAAAAATATTACTATATATATAAATATATATATATATATAAAAAAAGTTATTTATATAAAATCGATTAAATTAGTATGTACAAATAAGTGAAATAAAATAAATATTTCTCATATCTGATTACATTTAATAATAATTAAAATATAATAATAAAATACTAATATTAATTAGTTAGTAGGATGTGTTGTGTAAGATGGACTTCTCCGAATTAATATATAATGGAAAAAGAATTTTGAATATTTTAATGTGAAAAGAGGCTGCTTTAATGTAGATTAATATAAAATGAACATATACGTTTTTTTTTTTTTTTCTAACATAATAAACTCAGGATAAGATACAATGTAGATGTTTTTTTCTTTTGCTAAAATAATTAATTAGGTCAGATGGGATAAAAATAATTTGAATTTTTTTTTTCTAAATAAGATTATTCTATTAACATAAAAAGGGGGGTAAAATTACAACGTGACCGTAGTCAAAAGCATTGCCATGAAGGGAGGCAGAAATGTCAAGAGAAGCATATAAGAAGACTGCCCAGAGACAGGGAACTCAGTCTTGAACCAGTAATCAGGACCCATGCAGGGGAACAAGTTATGATCTTCTTGATATTGCAGGGTATACAGAAATTCAAAAATAAACCAAAATTCCACATAGCCGTTTGAACAAAAACTTGCCCAATTGTATGGGCCGCATGGCACGTTGACAAGGAAACAGTGAGCATACTATTCATCTGGAGGCTCTTCAACTATACGGCACCAACCGAAATCCGGCAGATCCCTTGCATGAGCAGCTTCAGAATCGGAAGGACCGGGATCAACCGGCGCCATCACAACATCCTGAGCATTGCAAGCTTGAGCATCCAGAGCCTGCAAAGATGCGCTACCAATCCCCAGCTGGAGGTTTGAAGTCGAAACAGAGACAGACCCAAGGCCCTCCAAATGAGAGCTAGAATCCCCCATCTGAGCTGCATCATGGAAGACCACCGAAATGTGAGCTATTATCCTTGGGCGATTCAGAGAGCTGTTGAAGGTGAAAATTGCGGAGCCAGACGTGGGAGATGGCACAGGGTGGTGGCTGGAAGTATGAAGCCGCCCTCTCCCACTGCGGGTGCGAGGGTAGTGGCCTGCAAACAAATCACTGGAAAGGGAGGGTGAATCGAAGGAAGGGCTAGAAGGCGCACGCTAAGGCTGGCCTCTGCGGTACCGCATTCTATGGCGCAAACGAGGCATCGGGGAAGAAGCAGCAGCGGGAGAGAAGCGAGGCTAAATAGCAGCGATGACAGGGCTAGAGAAAATCAGATAAACGTTGAAACAAAGGCCAGAGGCCCAAGAGAAGAACCATAGGATTAACTGAGGCAGCTCCGCAAAAAGAACAGAGCATAGATCCGAATTAGCCACCCCTTTCAAGCCACGAGAGGCAGTAGGGATGACGGTACCAACATCAAACAGACAGAAATATGAGCTGAGGCCAGAGACTAGATAGTAATGCAAGTGAATCGACGAAAGTGATTCCACAGCAAGCCCATGGCTGAGCCTTAATTTATCTTCCCCTTGCACGCATCGAGAAGCACCCACCATAACTGTTGCATTAATGAAAGCCGAGTTCTGAGGCAAGCCAGAGCGTGCGGAGGAATTAAACAGAGCGATGGACATGATGGGAGATCCAGAGCCACTAGAATTAAAGCAAATGAGCCCAGCTCTTCTCAAATGCCAAGATCCGTTGTCCAGAAGCCGATTATCCTTTCTGTACTAGGTAGGCAGGTGTCGTTCCACCTCGCCCCACCCCTATCCCATCACATTTAAGGCCTGACTATACACCCGCATCCAGGAAAAAATAATTTGAAATTGGTAGAGTACATTGTATTGATTGTTTACTATTATTCTCAATATAGATGCTTTTTTATTTTGCTAAAATAATTAATTAGGTTGGATGAGATAAAACTAAATACATAATCCAGAATTTGTAGAGTAGATTGTATTGATTGATTACAATAGTTTTGGTAGTTTTCTACCAAAAATGCACATTACAAAAGCCAAAATACATTATGTATGGCCATCCTTTTAGGGAATCTTGAATGGGCATCCATCAGTTATAATTATATCTTGAATGTTTATAATTATTGAAAGGATCGGCTTACATCAACATTTATAGGACAATATCAAATATTCTCACGAGAAACATATTGAATAATCAACAACAACCAAAGAATAATGTAATATCTTGTCCTACTTCTAACTTCTAAGAAGTTTGTAGACCTAGGTAGGGTAACCTATTGGCTGATAATTGTCTTCACAACAATCCAAGAAGTCTTGTCCACAAATCATTATTTTAGCATAAGGTCATGGGCTCTAAAGTAAATATGCAATTCCAAATCCTTCCCATTGACCAACTAGTAATGGATGATATCAAAATCCTAATACTTGAATTTCTACAGCTAATTATTACACCTAGAAGCGTTCTACAATCCATTATAGGATATATGTGTATGAGTTAGATGTGTTGGGAATTATGATTGTCGTTAGACCAAAACTCGCAGGTGTTAGTCAACAATCACATCGTTAGAGATAATAATCCACGAGAGGAGGTTAGTCCATTTCGTGAAACACACGAGGAGCGTTGGTTTATCCAATGTCCAACAATCTCCCCCCCCCCCCCCCCCAACGTGAGTCGAGTGTGTATCGAACTCGTTACCTATGCTCTGATACCACTTGTTGGGAATCACAATTACTGTTAGACCAAAACCTGCAGGTGTTAGTAAACAATCACATCGCCAGAGATAAGGATCCACAAGAGGTAGTTAGTCCATGTCCCAAAACACACGGGAAGTGTTCGTTTATCCAATATCCAACAATCTCCCTCCCCAACGCGAGTCGGGTGTGTATCGAACTCATGACCTACGCTCTGATACCACTTGTTGGAAATCCCGATTATCATTAGACCAAAACCCATAGGTGTTAATCAACGTTCGCATCGCCAAAGATAAGGATCCACGAGAGGCGATTAGTCCATGTCGCCAAACACATAAGGAGCGTTAGTTTATCCAATATTCAACAAGATGTTTTTTAAAATCAAATTTTATATATTGTAATTTTGTTTTTTATTAATAAAATTACTAAGGATTTTATAGATAAAAGAAAATATAATATACACATCACATCGAAATATATAACATATTAATAATACTTATAAATTAAAATAATGATTCCATAACTATCTTTAAATTTAAGTAATAAGCAGGTAAAAAAATAATATTTACAATATAACAAGATTTTTAATCATGAATATTTACCATAAATAGTATTAACTTTTAAATATGTTTTTCTACAATTGGATCAATACCTAAAATAGAAAGATAAAGTGACCATAAAAATAAACTAATGCATGTTATGATAAGCTATAATGACTATAAATATGACATGTATAATAAAACACCAAATTTTAAAAAATCAACAATATTTATAAATAAAAATAAAATATAAAATAAACCCAGAAAGAAGAAAAATAAACCACAATTAAAAATAAAAATAAAAACTAGGAAAAAAATAATAACAAATATGAATTTGAGACACTTCGAATTCTCTATGTAGAATTATAGTGGCTTTTCATAAAATGGCCTATGTTAAGTTCAATTTATAATGAAATTGATATTCTATTACGCATTGAAACTTATTCTCTAAGTGGAATTATCGTGTTTTTTCATAAAAGGGCATATGTGAAGTTCAATTTATAATGGAATTGATATTCTATTACATGTTGAAACTTGGGAGCATGAAAAAGCTAAGGTCCATGAAATAGAAATATTTTTCACGTGTAAATGCAGAATAAGGTGTCGATGTTAAATTCAATTTATAATGAAATTTATATTCTATTAAGTATTGAAACTTGGGGAGGTTGGGGAAATCGTCGGTCTGCAACGCTCACTCCTGCAACCAAACCCTAGACGCGGAGCTCCATGAATACCCTTGGGGGGGATCGACCCCCCTAGCCTTTGGCCCCTTCGTATTTGGCAGCCTCCCTCCTGAGCCCACCTTTACCTCATCCACTTCCCGATCCAGGGACAGAGGCAAAGCCCCGGCGGCAAACTATACCTCGAAAGCCAACGGACCTGCGGCTGAGAGAAGTGTCCCAAACCAAAGCGGAGCAACAAGATCATTCCCCTGCAAGCCGATATCAAAGGAAACCCCCTCATTAATCATCGAAGACCCATGGATCGAAGAATATAGAGATCACATGAGCAAACACGCCCTAATCTGTCGCTTCATGGGAGTAAGACTCAACGAAAAAGCTCTCTGCTGGTGGATAAACCAGAAATGGAAGCCCAAAGGGAATTATGAACTACAGTTAGGAGCAAGGAATTTTTTCACGGTCATATTCACCCACAGGGAAGACAGAGATCGCACTTTCGAAGGAGGCCATACTTCTACAACTCGACGGGACTCTACATAACGTATTGGAAGCCCAACTTTGTTCCAGAACAGGAAGACTTCACAAAAGTTCTAGTCTGGCTCAAACTATACTCCTTGCTGGTGGATTATTGGAATAAGCAGATCCTGGAAGCCATCAGGAACAAGCTAGGTGTCTTCATCAAAACTTCAGATCTCACATCTCAAGGTAAATACACTGCCTACGCTAGAATCTGTGTTTATATGGATGTCTCAGGACCTCTCCTAGGTCATATTGCTCTGATCCAGAAAGGAATTCAGTGGAAGCAATCCATCGACTATGAAAATATTCCTTTTAGATGCAGGAAATGTCGACAGCATGGACATCTTAGTCATGGGTGCCCCCTAAATCAACCCCCACCTCAACCCCAAGCAGACAAGGCGGAAAACCCATCCCCAGATTGCATCCCTGTTACCAGGAAAAGCAAAAAGTAGAAAGGGAAAAATCCTATGAAACACCCCTCCAACCCAATCCCCACCCAACAAAATAGCTTTGAAGTTCTAGGAAACCTTGATCCATTCGAAAACCCTCTGAAATCCCACGACCCCCCGAATCAAGATCCACCCAGGCAGCCTCAACTATCTAACCCCTCAACCATCCCCATCCCAAGCTCGAACCATCCCCAAACCGAGAAACAACCTCAAATCCCGTAGCCCAACTCCAACCACAACGATACTAGCCTTGATCCTCTGCATACCCCTCCCTGCACAGAAATTCAGCCAAATCGGATGCTCTCAACTGCTCCTATCAATCCCCTGGAAGAAAGCTTGGGTGACCTGGATCTCCAGGAGGTTACCGAGCAATGGTCCAAATAGGGTGTGAATTCCATTCCCCAGGAACACTTGGAGAAAATCGAAATGGCATACCTGCGGTTAGAATATCTGAATCAGAATGCAGCCAAAAATAAATGGGGAGATAGCAGCCAAAAAAGCATCCAAGCAAACCTAGACCTGGACCAATACAAGCCGAAAGATCCAGGAAAAAATGGGGGAGAAAATTGACAAAGCAACAAATACAAGAACTCGGTAGGTGCCTAATCAATGAAGGAAAAATGAGGGCTATGGTCCTATCCACACTAAAAATTTCTCAATGAAGATAACAACATGGAATATCAGAGGGCTCAATGGCACCTCCAAAAGACGAATCCATAAAATTGTCTTTTCACGCAATCTCCAGACCTGGTCTTACTACAAGAATCCAATGCTCTGCCAACAACATAGAAACGTTCAAGAAACTATTTGCAAAAGGCTTTCAATGCACAAGAACAGAAGCCATTGGGCAAGCAGGAGGGCTCCTAATGTTTTGGAACAAAAACAAGTTTTTTTTGCAGAACGCTCTGTCCATTAAGAATTCACTATCAGTCATCTTCAACATGCCAGACTCACAACAAATGATATGCATCACCAATGTGTATGGACCTCAGCGAATTTAGGAGAAGTTCAAGATGCTGGAAGACTTGAACGAAATCAGACAACACCATGGTGCCAACTGGATCCTAGGTGGCGATTTCAACATGATCACCAACTTAGCGGAGAAGAAAGGAGGCCCAAGAAGATTGGATAAAGATGTGGAAGCTTTCAATACCTTCATAGCAGAATCTAAACTCATTGACGTTCCCACAATCAATGGTATACACACATGGAACAATAAGCAAGGGGGAAATACACATGTTGCATCAAGGCTTGATAGGTTCCTCATATCGGAATCCATCATGCTCTAGAATCTAGACATGGAAGCCAACATTCTGCCCATTGGGGGATCAGATCACTGGCCAGTACAGCTGCTCTTCACCAATATGATAAAGCCCCAAAATCGGCCTTTCAGGTTCAAAAGCTTCTGGATAGATCACCCAAACTTCATGCAAAATATTCAAAGTTGGTGGACCCAAACCTCTGTAAAGATTGACAACATTATGTACATCTTTCAGCAAAAGCTCAAGAGCATTAAGACCAAGCTCAAATTCTAGAACAAGAACATATTTGGTAACATTTTTCAAAGCAAAAAAGAGCTTGAGGAAAAAATGGCGAGCCTCCAACAATCAATGGTCAAGGATGGGCCTAATGAGAACAGGTTAGTTGAGGATTCAAATCTCCAAAAGCAATGGGAAGACAGGCTAAGACAAGAAGAGATGCTTTGGAAACAAAAATCGTTGGTGCAGTGGCTAAAGCATGGGGAACGAAACACAAGCTTCTTCCATAAATCAACCATTCAGCACAGAGCCAACAACCATATTCTATCCCTCAAAAAATATGATGGTGCTAAGGTCTCAACCAGAGAGAAAATAGGATCCGAACTAAATTCATACTTCCGGTCACTGCTCTTTGAGCCCAATCAATATAGAACCCAAGCTATTAACAAAATCATTAGTTTTATTCCCCCCTTAGTAACAGAGGAGAAAAACTCCTTTCTCGTAGGAGAGTTCACTGAGCAGGAGATTGAAGAAGTCGTCTTCACCATGGCCTTTGATAAAGCCCCTGGACCAGACGGCTTTACAATTGAATTCTTCAAAGCTTGTCGGCATATCATCAAAGCAGACCTTTTCAAGCTGATAAAGAACTTCCACAGAACCAAGAGAGTGTTTTCGGCCATCAATGCTACCTTCCTCACCCTCATCCCCAAATCTGATCATTTTGACTCCCCCGACAAATTCATACCTATAGCCCTTTGCAACGTCATCTATAAAATCCTCTCAAAATTGATGGCCAACAGACACAAATCCATCCTTCCCTCAATCATTTCTCATGAACAGTCTGGATATGTTGAAGGAAGACAGATAACTGACAACATCATTCTCAACCAGGAGGTGTTGCACTCTATCAAAACTCAAAAGATCCCGGGCATGCTCATTCAACTTGACCTCTCCAAGGCCTTTGACAAAATCTGCTGGACATACATCAGAGAAATCCTTCAGGATTTCGGCTTCAGTCAGATTTGGATAAAATGGATAATGGAAATGGTCTCAGGAGCATTCTTCTCAATCATGTTGAACGGAGGCCCCTTACAACCATTCCTCCCATCCAGAGGCATACGGCAAGGAGATCCTTTGTCACCTTTTCTCTTTGTCATCATGGCAAAAGGCCTCGGAAGATCCCTATCCCAGGAGGTCCAAACGAATCAACTCAAAGGCATCAAAGCTACGCATCAATGACCCACAGTAACGCATCAGCAATTTGTCGATGACACAATGCTTATGGGAACCCCTACAGTAAAGGAAGCTCGAACCTTCAACAAGTTGCTAAGTACCTTCATGGAAGCCTCAAGTATGGAGATCAATCTTACAAAATCCAAATTATTTTTCTTCAATACTTCTATTCCTGTGCAGAGAAATCTCAGCAAAATTCTCAAGATTCAGAGGAACTCCCTTCCAACCAAATACCTTGGCATCCCACTTTCAGAATACGCCCCCAAAGCTGCAAATTGGGAAGATCTCCTAAACAAAATGAAGGCCATGTTAAGCAGCTGGACTCATCGAGCCTAAACATGGCCAGCAGACTGGTACTAGTCAAATTAGTTCTCGAAACAATGTCGGCCTACATGCTCTCAGCCCTTGTGGCACCCAAATTAGTCTACAAATCCATTCGGAACATCCAGCGGTCCTTCCTCTGGAATGGAGATTCAAAGAAGCGCAAATGGGCCCTCCTCAAGTGGACAGACATATGCAAACCAAAGCTGGCAGGAGGACTGGGCCTAAGAGATCTTGAAATCCTAAGCAAGGCTATTGCAGCAAAATATGGTGGAGATGGGTGGAGAATCCTAATTCCCTATGGGGCACCTTGTGGAAGGCAAAGTACACAAATCAAATACAGGACAAAGACCTCATCAGGCTCACTGATGGCACTCAAGGCTCTCCCCTCTGGAACAAAGTATGGGAGAATCGACACATTGTTCAGCAACATTTCTTCTGGGAAGTGCACCAAGGCAACACTGCCCTCTTTTGGGAGGATGCTTGGCAGCAACTCCCTCCTCTAGACCACCCAGCTTGGACTACACTCAAGAATGACATGCAAGAGGCGGGGCTAAAAAAGGTAGCAGATTATTGGCAACCCCATACAGTGACCACCACTTGGCAAAAATGGCTAACCAAAGATCAATGGACAACACAAGACCACAATGAAAATATAGAACAACTCCTACAACAGCTAGAACAACGCAGGATCCTCACCTCAACCAGAGAAGACATCCTGCGTTGGGAAACAATTCGAAAGGTACTTACAATCTAAAAGAAGCCTACAGAATCATTGCTGCTTCACCCGACTGGCAATCGGACCCCAGATGGTATGCCCTCTGGACCAGAGGCACTTGGCCCAAAATAACCCTATTCTCCTGGTTGTTCATGCAAAACAGAGCGCTCACCTGGAACAATCTACTGCGACAGGGCTTCATCGGACCCTCTAGATGTGCCCTCTGTGAGAATGATAATGAAACGCTCAACCACATTCTCAACACATGCCCCACCGCCTGCACGCTATGGGATGATATGGCTTTTGTCTTCAGGCAAACCGACAGAAATAGAGACTTGATCTGCCTCACCTTGAGTAACTGGTGATCAACCATGTCCACCAGTAATCTGATCAACAAGGCATGGAACCTCATTCCGGGAGCCGTGGTCTGGATCCTCTAGAAAGAGCGCAATGCTCGAACCTTTAAGAACTTAGTGATGACAGTGGATAGGTTAACGGAAAAAACGAGACAGCTAATAACAGAAACGATCCACGCCATGGACATAATGCCGCAAGAGGGGAACCTGTCACCAAAGGATCAAAGGATTGTCCAAATACTCAAGCTCAAAGCCCGGACCAATCCCACAGGCAGGAACCAGACCACACAAGCGATGAAGCAGGACAAATGGGGAACACCGCCATTTCCAGCATTCAAACTAAACTTCGATGGCACGTAAAATCAAAACCAGGGAAAAGCCGGATACGGAGGAGCCATCAAGGACCACACGGGGAACATCCAACTTATCTACCATGGCAATCTGGGAAACAACACCAACAACGTTGCAGAACTGATTGCTCTCATCAAAGGCATCACCCTGGATGATCACTACAAATTTCTGCCCTTGATAGTGGAAGGAGACTCGGAGATAGTCATCAAGATGATGAGGAAACTTCAAAACGACACACGAGTGGACAAGATCACTCCCAGTTGGAGGCTCTCGGCAATCCTGAAGGATCTACAAGCCCATCTTAGCAACATTCAAGGCATTACCTTTGAAGCAGTTAGAAGAACTGCAAATAAGCTAGCCGATACCATAGCCAATGCTGGCGTTCAGTCCAATAGTGAAGACTATTACACCCTCTCGCAAGACCAGGAGGAGGGGGAACTCAGAGAGAAATGCCACACCATAAACAAGGCAGACCGTAAACCTTAGCAAATGCCAGGCTCCTTGGATTCTTCCATATATTCATCTACTGACAATTATACAAGCTGCGAGCAACCCACTCGAAAGAAGAAAAAAAAAATACAGGAAATAAAAATATTTTCCACGTGGTCATTGCAAAATAAGATATCCAAACATAGGCATATCTTAGTAGTGAAATTAATATTGTATTTTATTAATATAAAGTCTCGCTGAACCTTACAAAAAAAAAAGTATTGAAACTTGGGAGCATGAAAAAGCTACAGTCCAGGAAATAAAAAGATTTTCCATGTGGTCATTGAAAAATAAGATATCTAAACATAGGCATATCTTAGTAGTGAAATTAATATTTTGTATTGAAACTTGGGAGTATGAAAAAGCTAAGTTCCATGACATAGATATATTTTTCATGTGGTCAATGAAGAATAAGAGATTTTAACATTGAGGGATTGGAGGTATATTTTATTACTTAAATATATTAAAAAACTATTTTTTTTCATATTAGGATTTGATAGAAAGAGCCTTTCAATAAATATACATTGATGGAGATTTCAAATATTAAGGCTAATACTACTTATATAGTAATACATTATTTCAGCCTTATTAATTTCACTTTTTATAATAATAATAATAATGAAGTATAAATAAAATTTAATCTTATAATGTCTTAGAACATGATACTTACACTACGAGAAATGGTAGTAGTATATTTTTTTGTTAGGAGACTTTAATGCTAGAATATCAACTAATCAATCTATTACTTTAATTAATTATTTCAACCTTACTTTTCTATGGCTAGATGATAACTTAATAATTTGTAATGGTGTAATTAAGTGGCTACAATTCAACTAGATGACTTGTATTCATGGTCTTGGAAATAGTGTCATAGATTATGTGATATCTAATATACTAAACACAATCATATAGTAAATTTTGACATCTTAAATGACCATGATCCCAACTATGATCATAGACATTTAAGCCTCACCCTAAACTTTGTCATGCACAAAATCCCCATTGAAAATAATTATGATAACCTAAATCACTTTGTTTTGAACAAAGATAAAAGATGACTTTTTTAAGAATATTTAGTAATGAGTTAAATATCATATCAAATAAGGGAAATATTGAAGTTCCTTATTATAATTTTATGATAACCCTCTCTACTTCCATTCACAAGTTCTCTATCAAGGTTTGTGTAAAAACGAAACTAGAATAGACAACCCTTGGTATGATAAAGAGTGTTATATGACTATAAAATTAATTAGGTATGTTTCTAATGAGTCCTTAAAATCCAATAACATAAATAGGTATAAATACCTAATTAAAAGGGAAAAAAAAGTATTATATAAAAAATAAAAAAAAACAAGAGAATCTTTTGCACCTATCTAAACTCGTTCCTAAGAAATTTTGGAGGAAACCACCGATTCATAAAATTAAAGAAAATAATATGATTCTCATGAGTAATTTTAATACCTACCTCAAAAATCTTTACAAATACACCAATTCCATGGAAAACATTCGAACTATTTCTACAAAGAAAAAATCTATAGAAGACATAAATATTTGGATTAACAACTTGCAAAAGATGCCCCCAAGGGTAACTCAATTGGAAATCCTATGTTATGTAAAGTTATGTGAGTATTGAAAGATCCATGTTCAATTTCCCCAAATGACTATTCTATGTGTTGTTTACAAGGGCATGGTGATCATGCCTAAAGTTTATAGAGGTATCAGTTGGAATCAACCTCATGTCATGTAAGTACAAGATTGGCCTAGTTGTTCATTCCTTTATTATTAAAAAGTGAAAAGAAGTGGCTTGAAAAAGGGAAATCTAATGACATAAGAGGCTAACAAATAGTAATACTAAAAATTAAAGGGATTACCCTCATCCCTTACATCCATAAGACCTATAATTACAATACCATTATGCTTAACACACTTCTACTCAATTTATCTGGAATTATTTTGTAAAATGAGATCAATATATGCTTAGAAAGTTATGGAAAAGGGGTTCAAGTTTGGGCCAGATTTAGGAGCTATCATTCAATTACGAATCACCTTCTCATGCATAAGATCATTATGGAGGTGTATCATGATAATAAAAATAATATCCTATGTTGTTTCATTGACTTCAAAATTCTTTTGGCATAATGCATAAGAGTAATATTCAGAATAGATTAACAAATATAAAAGTTCCTTTTGAGTTGAGAGCTAGTGTGATAAGGTTGTATGATAATGTTATTTCGAAGTGTAGGAATAGTAATGGCTAGTAAGAAACTAATTTTAATATAGTAGTTAAGAAAGGTTCTCAAAAGGGTTTTTTTCACACATTAGAGGGTTGTTTGAAAAAGGTAGGTTGTGTAAGCTTGACTCTAGTTGGTATAGTAATCATCCTTTCTTATTTACACTAATGATATTGCATTTAGGATAAGGAGTCCCAATGATCTTGATAAGAAACCTAAAGTTCTCAAAGATTTCTACTTTGGTATAGGTCTCATTGTTAATATTGACAAATTGTTTTCAATGCCTCTCTTTCTAGAGGGGGATGCAGGGGAGGAGTTGTCATGTATTTAGGTCAAAATTATTTTTACAAGCTGAAGAGTTGGATGGGGGAACAAATAATTTATCTGAGCCCATGGGTTTGAAATTACTTGTGATGTTTTCCATTGAAAAGGGAGTTCAAAGAATACAAATTTTTGAGGGCTCAAAGATTATTATTAATTGATTCAATGACACTTCTAAATGACACATGAACACACTATGTCCCATCATTAAGGAGATAAAACTTTTAAATAAATCTTTTGACTTTATCACTTGCTACCATATTTGCAAGGAAAGAAACTCAAACGTTGAAACCCTATCTAAAGAAGGCGCTGCTCAGGATATGGGAACATGGAAAATTGTGAGCACATAAATGGACAGGAGCATGAATTTTTCCATCAGCCATTTATAGAGGGTATGCAATCAAATCTTCAATATGGTTGTTATGTATGTCTATCTATGATAAATGCACTAAACAATATACTTGTCTAATGACGGTGATGCAGGAGCATCCAGCTCAGGGCAAGACATGGCGGGAGTTTGTCTTGTTAATAACAGTTTGAGTTTTCTTATTTTCTTTTATTTTCTAGGAATGGTTGTCTCAACCAATGACAATGGTTGCTTACATAAATTTTTTTTTTTTTTCTCTTAGTTTTATTTAGAATTTTTTTAATTTACAAGCAAGAAAAGATAGTTATTCAGGAACTATTTTTTGTAACCGTATTATGTAACCACTGGCAGTTCTACCAACTACCAAGTGTTCTCTACAAAACAGAAAGAAAAATCAATTGATGTAATCTTTTTGGCCATCATTGAAATAACACAGAGAATATATAGAAATATTTTTTGAATACAAAAGGAACATCTGAAACCATTCATGCTACAATCTACATTCATTTCCATTATGTACTGTGAAATTATTTCTCATTTTCCATCATTAAAGCTAACATATACAGGCGAACAACAAGTGTAAAGGCGAGGAGAGCTAATGGACAAAGCACGGTGCCAATAGAGCTAAGATACGAAGGATCCGAGCAAGCCAAAGAAACAAAGACAAGTTTCAGGCACTGAAACTGAACATATATTCCAAGTTTGCATTGCAAAATAAACAAACGAATTTCCAGTAATAGTTACAATCATATATATATATCATATACATATATACACACACACACACACACACACACACACACATATATATATATATATAATTATATATATATATTATATATATATATATATATATATATATATATATATAATATATATATATTATATATATATATATATATATATATATTTATCAAAAGTTCGAGACATTACAACGCCTTAGTCGAGGACCAGCAAACAGAAGCAAAACCAACTGTGTTACAAAACCCTCACAAGGTCATTACCGGGCCATCTAAGTTCTTACATAAGTTATAAACCACAGAGTCACACACATACGATGGAGCCATAGCCGTATTGCCAAAACCCACAACAAACAAGCTGACTACAACTACCACTCATATAACCCTAGAGGCAGTTAAAAGAAAAACCCTCGAACAAACTACAGGCAGAGACCAAAGAACGACCTTGCCCATTTTAGGTGTGGGAGACCAGTGCAAGAACCACGAGCAAGCCACCATCCACCTGCACAGGCCACCCACCAGGCCATTAGCAACTAACGCAGAGAAATCCACGGCTATAACAACAAAAAACGACTGAGATAGAGGGGGGAGTTGTGGAAACTTACTGGGCAGAGTCGGACTTGAACAAGACACCAGTGGAGCCACAAAATCGAGGTCACAGTGAAAAAGTCACCCACTGCCACAGAGGAGCAGAGGCCGTCAGCGCTTGAGTAAAATGGAGTAAAAAGAAATGGCAGAGAAGTAGAGCATACCTTTGGGGAATTGTTGAAAGGAGATTGGAAGCAGAGCGACCACATAGCTGCAACCTGTAGCAAACACACAAAACCATTAACCTATGAAGACCGTGCACAAGAAGAGCCGAATGACCATGAAACTGAAACAGTGAAACTAGTAGAGCTGAGTAGAAGTCGACAGAGGAAACCGATACCGAGGGTTTCACAACCCGTAACTAGCATAGAACGAGTGAGGCATCGCTCACAAGTGGAGACCCATATATTATAGCAAACCAAGCTCAACAAGAACGAGAACGCAGAGAAATTACAGATTAAACCCTCGCACAACAAACCCAAAACCCTCACCAACAGCATAGCAGCACAGTAATGCAAGAAATTCCAAATGAAGTGAAGGAATAATTTTCGAGGGTTAGAAGGAGTGGAAAGGAGCAGAGCCTGAGGTCTAGACACATGTCCTCATCTCCACACACCCACAGTACATTGCATTAAATTCAACCAACCACCAGACAATAAAACAAATAAATCAATGCATATATCATTAACCATTATACTTAACAGTTAGCCGAAGGTCGTAGGGGCTGGTCCTATTATCACTCAGGTTGTTCCCTACTTCCTAAAGGGAATACGGCCAAGGTAACCACTAACCAGTCTTTTAGCTACAGGTCCTAGCCTACCTGCAACCAGAGAGGGCTCTCTCTTTATAATTTAGCTTTGTTGGTGGGTGATTT
>APFE030767759.1:39456-51167 GCA_000404065.3 Pinus taeda | reverse complement strand
TGAACCATCAAGGCATTAAAAATCCAATTGAGGCAAAGGAGAGGCATAAATATGAAGGCTTAGGCTATGTTTCAAAAGGAGAATGGTCTTCTAGCGACAACTCTTGGGTATCGTGTTCCTTTTTCCATAAGAGAGGACGTGAGGAAGCAAGATGTTGGGATTTGCATTCAGAATTGGTGCCTTCTTGGTTCCTCAAGAATAAGGAGGACTCGAAATGCAAAACATCTCCAAAGAGAGATGAACAAGTTGAAGAAGAAAAAAAGTTAAGTTCTTCTTGCCATGCAAGTTCCTCACACAAGAAGCATAAGCCAAAGGACAACAAAAATAGGTATAATTGTCATGTTAATTAAAATTCTTTTCATAATGGAAAACAACATGCTGATTTGAATAACATGTTGAGGAATGTGTTTCCATGCACCTTTTTCCTTTCACCAAACCATTGTGTAGATAAGTGCGATAAAAAGAAAGCAATCATCAATAAGATGTTTATGTCTAATGGAATTGAGACTGAAAAGAGAAAATATCATTCAAGGTTAAAGGCATGTGAGCCAAGAGGATCTCAAAAGAACTTTTGCACTGACTGCAATATCAGTGGGCATTGGGTCGAGAAGTGTTGGAAATTGTTTCCACAACTTCATCGTGGTAGGGGCAAGAAAATTATGTAAGCACCAGAAGAGGAAGTGAAAAAAGAAAAAGTGGTGAAAGATGCGACCATCCGTGCAGTAGCCTCAGAAGAATAAAAAGTTAAAATAGAGGGTTCATTTACCTGGTTGGTAAGAAATGGGCGGACTATTTTTCCAGCTGAATTTTGTAAATATTTGTTTTGCACTAGTTGCATATCCCCATAGTTGGGTAACTTGTAAAAGTGATGTTCATAAATAAATCACATACATGCAACAATGTTTTATTTGAGCATTATTATGCTAGTTTGTCTTGTTGATAGTTAATTTGAATAATTTGGGAGTCAAGTTATTCCATTTTGTAAAATGCATTTCTATTTGTAGTTTGAGAAAGGATTTTAAAATTGTTGTATGAGTAGTTGCAACACATTTAGTATGTTCCAAATGTGTTTAGCACTCAAGTTATACAAGTATTCACTATGTGAAGCTTGTTTTGGTTCATTTGGCAAAGTCTTTTAGGATCTTATCCTCGATAAGTATTTTTCAAATGAGATCCTTGGAATTCTTCTTGGGAAGGATGTTTCTGTGGATGGCCATAGAGACATGGACAAGCTGAGAAGAAAATCAAACTTCAATTCTTTGGTTAGGTTATATTTCAAGTTCAACTTAAGAAAGAGCCAAGACAAGCGCAAGTCAGGGCACTACAAACATTGATTGGATCAAGTTTGGAAAAATGAAGGAGTTGTACCTTCAAATGCTAAACAAGTGAAAGTTAACTTTTGGAGACCAAAATCGTTTTAGTGGGGAAGAGTGGCCAGGAACTAAAAATTCTCCCAAAAATAAACGTTTTCAGAATGATGTGGAACCTAAATGACTATTTAGTGCTTCTTGGTCTGAATCCAGCACAACTTGTTTCACACGAAACGGACACTGTATGCTCCCAGAAACACGATCTGTTCGTTTTCCGAAATAGGCAAATTTGGTGCAAGAGCTGACAAGGATGCGCATTGGGCATCCATACAACCCAGTTAGAAAAAATAATATTCCTTGGAATATCCTATGGAATATCCTCAAAATATTCCTTACAAGTGGTGAATTGGAAGGTGACAAGTGTCAGGTTTTGATTGGTCCATGTCTATGGGTATGGGCCAATGAGGAGGATACACATAGCTAAGCCGGAGGCCGCCACGTGTCCTCCTAATTGGCCGATCAAAGTTTGTTGGCAAAAACAGGTCGGAGGTCGAGGTCGAACCCATGATATCCCACATAACAACGCTAAGGTTTACCATTACGCCAACATGATGGTTCTTAACTATCAATTGTTGCAGGTTGTATTTAAGTTTTGTTGACCTTAAATTTGGGGGGAGACCGCTAGTGTAATCACCAATGGCCCTCCCATGTGACCACCTCATCCGTAGTCCAGAAACAGTTACGTTCACTGCTAGCTATAACCGCAAGTCCAAGCATCCACGTGAATGCACTCCGCTAAACATTTGTTGTGACCACCACTTAACTGCTAGACCCCAATCGTGTCATGTGATTGGTAGGGTTGGCATTAGTTGTGACCGCACAGGGGTTATAGGACTTTTTAATAGTCCTACATTTTTCCTACTACGCGGTGAAATTTTTTCCCAGATAGCACTTTTTGGGGTGAAATTGTAGGATCATGCTGAATTTGGTGCAATTTGTGGAGCGAATAGTGGAGAAACTAGGAGAGGTCATAACTTCTCCTGTTTTCAACCAAACTGGAGGCTAAAAGAGGATAGGTAGCCAGTTTTGGACATTCTGGACTCATTGGAATAGGTTTTAGGATCAAAGGAACAATTTTGGATAGGATTTATGCAATGTGAAGCCTATGGATGTCATGGTCAACCAAAGTGTTGATCAGTTTATGGAGGAGTTTGAAGATGGAGATGGCCTTGTAGGGGTCTTCTAGCCTTTGTGTGCTTTCTGTAACATCCATTACATCAATGTCGTAGCTTTATTTCTTCTTTTCTCTATATGTGTTTTGGAGAAGTGAATTTTATGTACTTCAAGTGGATTGTGGTAGTTTTTATGCTCTTTGAAGTTGGAGTATGGGGTCTTGGTGTAAGATGCTTGTGTTTGTTGAAGGTTTACATGTTTGATTGTAGGTTAACATGTGTATGGAGTGAGAACTTTTGCAGAAGTTGTTTCTTTGAAGGAGAAACTAGCCATTCCATTTCAACAGTTTATGTACTCTTATTTTCTAGATATTGAGCATAATGAGGAGGGGTCATGCCTTTAGAGTTGATCCAAGGAGATGTAGATGAAGAGGGGTGAACTCCTCTAACAATGGTTGGTGTATTACTAATTGGTGCATGCTTCCATTCAATGTTTTGGTTTTATGTTTTAAGTTTTCCATGAAACTAACTTAAGTAAACACATATAAAATTCATGTGTTTACTTGTATTTTGGAGTACAAACCTCAAGTGCATTTTTATATTCTGACAAGGATCTTAGCATAGAAATCTAATATTCCAAATTCATATCATTCTGCAATATAATTTCCTCAGAAATTGAGTGTTTTAGTCACTATTTTGCAGAGCAGTTTCTAAACACATGGATGATAATTTTGGAAAAAGGTTAGAGGTTTTTCTTAAGAACAGAATGGATCACAATAACCTCTTCCATATTTTACACAGGTGTCACATATTAGGATATTCGATTGCATATTCAAAGCCTACTTTTCAGACTGCAAAAATACCTTGTTTTAGGCATGGTTTTGCAGGGAAGTTTCTGAAGCTCACGGTTTTTGTTGACAAGCGCTTTATTTTTGGAGTTAAACACGTCCAATGGTGGCCTAGTTTCGCAGTTTCTGCTAATAGAATTAGGCATTGTGCACTCGCTACACAGCCTGTTATCACTGTAAAACTTCCTTAAAAAATTTGGACAACTTACATGGTTTCTCAATTCTTGTATCGGTCATGGTCAAGTCATGGTCAAGTCATTTTTATGTTTTGGAGTCTAAGTCATAGGGTTAGAGTCTCATGTCCATCTTCAAATAAAGTTTGACAGCCTCATTCCATGTCCTAGAAGCCTCACCATGTGTTTAGAAGTCATATCTCACATAATTTTGGAGAAGGTTTGAAACTAGCTACGAATCCATGTTTTCATAGCGCATACAATGTAAAAATCCTATTTTGCGCTACGAAATCAGTGTTTTCGTAGCGCGCTACGAAACCCCTGAAGCAGCCTATTTTAGCAGAAAAACTGTTTTTACTAGTTAACTTCCAGAAGCTTTCATGAGCAGCTGAGACCTCAATGTTTCAAACTGAAAGAGGTTTTTCTTCCTAACATGCGGAACGACAAAAACCTCTTTCAGTTTCTTCAAATCCATTCAGAGGTGGGAGGAATTTATGGTTAAACCTGCGCTACGAAACTGCTGAAAGTCAAGCTTGGTCTTCTGGTTTTAGCAATCTTTTTCAAGATCAATGTCTGGTCACATGAAAGGGTATTTTGGAATTATAAAGGAGGTTTCTATTAATGAAATATCCAGCTATAATAACCTATCTTATTTTCTTCATAAGTGTTTTCAGTTGGGAGATAATAAGCTTTCTTTGAAACCCAAAATTCAGATAACGGATTTTTCCTGTTTGACACGTGTTTTTCAAGGATATATTTTGGACAGCTGGAGAAGTATTTTAAAAAACCAAGAGAGGTTTTTGTTCTAGAAATCATGGAATAAAAAAAAATCCTTCAGTTTTGAAATATGTGTCATGGATGAGGAGATAAAGGTTCTTTCCCACGTGCCATTTTCAGGGATCCTAAACCTAAAAACAGGGAAACATGTTCCCTAATTTCTAGGGTTTGTCTTCAGCAGTCAGATGACCATGTGGGAGGCTTCATCAAATTCGACTTCTTGAGGATGAAAGTTTTCAAAGAATGCTTTAAATGCTTAGATAAGGTTGTTGTAATCATGATAAGGAGTTACACTCCTAGTTGTATTAGGTCTCTAGGATTGCTAGTTAGGTGTCATTTGCATTTAATAGTTAGTTTTAAGTATCAATAGGTGTCATAGTAGGATGAATTCGAATTCCCCTCATGCTTAAGGAGGAATATAAGTTATGTAAAGAGCTCTATATATAGGAGAAAGAGAAATGTAACCAGGGTTGGAAAATTTATGACAAAACTCTGATATTTGGCTTATGTAATACTCTGTTTTGGTAATACAAGTTTGGCTTTGATTCTCAGGATTCATGAAGGATTTGATGTTCAGAATGTGTGGTATTGTTATTTTTCTAATATTTGCAATAGTATGAATGTGTAATCACTTAGAATTCACTTAAGGTGCTCTAACTTCCTGTATACATTCATAGGCTGTGTGGTCCTATCTGAGTTGATATGTTATGAATATGTAAATGCTGAATGCCCTGACTTCTATGTAAGGTTAATACCATTGTATACTGAAATGATGTTGACTCCATAAGCCCAATGGATAGTTGCTAAATGTGTTTCCACCATTCATATTTTTACATTTGTTTCACAAGATTTAGTCATCTTAACTATAATCAAAACCATTAAACCCTTTGAGAGAGCCCTCTCAGGTTGAGGAGGCTAAGCCTCAGCCTAAAGTAGGTGTGAAATAGTTACTTGAGGTCTTCCTGGTCTGCAGCCTTCCAGGGTCTGATTTTGAGATAAAACATCCCATACTCTGACTATCTCACGTACATAGTACGATGACCACCTCTGAAGTTTTGAATATGCTAGTGTGGAGTACATGTGGTGTTCATCTCACCACCGTAGCTACTTGCCACATGTCAGTTCTAGAAGGATGAAGTTTTGGGCATTGCGTAGGATTTTCAACAGTCTGAAAGGAAACTCTTATGCTTTTTTTTCTGTTTGAATCAGTTTTATTAGTTCGAAGAATTTTCCATGATAATTTGTATTAAAATAGTTTGTTTTGGATTTCAAAAGGACAAAAATATTCTTTGTGTTTTATGTTTGGGAGAAAAGCATGTAAAAAAACAATAGTTTACTATGTTTTTCCAGTTTTGAATCGATCCTCTGTGGGATCGTAGATGTAGTGAACTTGAAATTATTTTGATCCATGTATCCACTATATATTTTCATAAATGAAGACAAAGAAGGTTATTGGTTGTTTCTCAAATACTAGAGGAGTTATTGCAATCATTCTTGTGATTTGGTTTTAATGATCATTCTTCATATTGTTTTAAAGGTGTAGGGTACAATTATACTTGAATTCATCTTATATGCTCATGCCTGACTAAACTGAGTAAATTTCAGTTGCAAGTGAAAAATGCATGACTTTAAAAGTATTGCCTTTTCTTCTTAATGGTCATTGATCTGAACTGCAGTGACAAATGTTATTATTTCTGCTCTTTTTGATAAATGTCTTAATTCTCTTACCTTTTCTATACTACAATTTCATTATTCATGCCAAAAACTGTACTAATTAAACCTCCATATATGAAGCTAGTTAGAAATGCGTCAGTATGTCACAATAGGGAGATCACTATTAATGTCAATAGTTTTTCATGGAATCCTCTACCACCTTCATTATCAAAATCCGAACATTTCCAGAACTAGTCTCTGTGTACGATAGAGTCAAAGCTCTAGTTTTCATTAATTGAGGGAACCCCCTCTAGCTAGAAAGGTCAATTTTGTAGTCTAGAGTGATTTGTGGTTACCTATGCTGACCTTTCCTCAGCTTAATGGGATTTACGGAGTGATAACATAGTGGTGTCGTTGCTGGGGATTGAAATGTTTTATATTCTCTAGGAAATATCTTCAAATTTCAGATTTGCTTGTTGACTGTGAACAACAGTCAGACTTTGGAAGGGTGGAATGTTCACCTGGTTACTTCAAAAAACTTCAAATCAGATTTAGAGAAGAACATATCTTGTCAGCAGAAGGATGGAATGACACTATGTGAAATTCAGTTACTTAAACTTGAATTTTTTTCAGAGTATAATATCATGTTTTATCAAATGCTTCATGTCCTTTCTTGAAAATGTCCAAAGAATTTTCTTCTATATGTTGAATCCAAATGTAGATTGCAAATATGCACATGAGTCCCCTCCCATGGACTGTTGAAATGAACATAGTATGGGAGCGGAGTGGGTGGGGCGGCCCTTGGGGCACGGACCCAACCCAAAACCAACAACCCAAGCCATTTGTTACAATGGCCATTACCAAGAGAATGCAGAGCAGAGGAGGGTACGGTGGACGGGCCACCCAAGACAAGCCCAACCCAACCATTATTTTAATTTAAAACCAATTTTGTTGGTGGTGTACAAAAAAAGGAGGAGGCGGGGTTTGACCTCTAGACCTCCTCCCTATTAAAAAAATCCTTAACCAATTGCGCCAACAACATTATTGAGAAATTTTCCCCAGAATTTATATTTAAACAAAATTTTTCAGTGTGCTCAGGCGGAGGAGGCAGTGCACACGGTTTGAGGTAAAATTTTGCTGGAGGGGCAAAATTTCATTTTGTCATAATTTGAGAAATTTTATATGGTTTCAACACTTCTCAATGCCACGAATGTAATGGTGCTATCCGTTTCTCCATCAAAGTTCTCCATTTTTCGGCCATTTTCAGTATGGAGGTATAAGACTCCTTTTTGTAACTGATGCTTGTACTCTTCTTTTTCATTCCACTTAATGAATGAAGGCCTCCCCATTGATTGAGCAAGGCCCGGTGGGCGTAGTCCAAGTCAGACAAACTCTATTATCAAGTCTTGTTGTCTTCTTTCATGCTTTATGTGTTTCTCCTATTGTCTCATGTGCACATTAAGTTTTTTCTATCAAGCTACAATTTATGCATGTAATTCTTTAAAACATCTATAAGCAAAAGATTTTGGATCAAGACTGGTCTAGCAAGCTACAAGGATTTCCATAGATTAGTCACATCTATGGCTTCCATATAAGGAAAAAATAATCAGACCTGGGTTTCAGAAAAAAATATAAAACACACTTTCACTCCCTTGGATGGACAAAATAAACAAATGGCTTTCGTAGAACTACTTTTTGGTAATTTCTTCTTAGAAATTCAATTGGGGTGTTATCTTGCATAGCCGTCCCCAGTTCCACCAAACACACAATTAGATCTCCTTCCTTGCCTAACTCATGTAATGACCTTTGTACAATTAACAGAAATTGTACCAGTACTGGTGTAGTTCCTAGTTCCCGTACATATGATTTTTGGACTTTGTACTTGAATGGTTCCAAAATGTAGGAGGGCTCTAGAGCTGGTTGTGTTTCAATAGACCTGTTACAAAGAAACCATCTAATCTCTAGTTGCTTCAAATTTGAGTGCACAAACAACACTACAGAGTATGAAGCACTCATCTTTGGCTTACAAAAATCCATTGACCTCAATGTTTCCATCTTGAAAACTGTAGGTGACTTAGAAATTGTGGTGCGATAGGTACATAATACCATACATTGTGTGTCACCTCATCTTAGAAGTTATCAACAAGAGGTATGTCATTTGATTTCACATTTCCAAGCTTTCAATATTATTTATGTTCCAAGAATGTGTAACACCACTGCATATGCATTAGAAAATGTTGCTGTTAGGTTGTCATCATTGAGGGAAAATTTTTCTGTTGAAATTATTTATAAGCCTTACATCCTCGACAACATCACTAATTTATGCATTTTTAATGATGACTAGCAGATACTGTGCTTCATGGCGATTTCTGATGTGTTAAAAGATGCAACGATCAATGAGGACGAGCATGAAAAGGAATTGCAAGATGTAACCAATTCAATCAAAAAAACCTCATCCTCAAGGGTGTGGTATAATTAGAGAATATGTATGGGCTATAGAATCGCTTTCGAGGATCGGTCAATGCTAAGACCCATAGTTCCACACTGTTGCATGAACAAATTAACTTGGGAACAGAAAAAGATCTGAAATATGTTAATCTCAGCACTTGTTGTACACCACAAGAGAAACATGCCTTCATCTTCTTATTCAAGCAATATTGAGATGTGATCATGTGGAAGTATAATGAGGTTAAAACATATGACATAAAAGTCATCTAGCATGTGATACTGATTAAAGAAGGGGCCAAGCCATTCCAACAAAATTGAAGGGTAGGTCCAATGCTCGAGCCTCTTATTCAGAAAGAGTTGAGAAAAGTGTTGGATGCTAGAATCATATACAGAGTGCAACACTCAATGTGGTTTTCAAATTTCATCCTAGTGAGGAAGAATTCCATGGAAATCCGCCTGTGTGTCGATTTCTGAAATCTCAGTTGCACCTCGGATAGGGAAAACTACTGCGTGTCATCCATGGAACTAATATTGCAAAGAGTATCAGGCTATGAAATGTTTTCTTTGTTAGATGGTTATTCCATATACAACCTAGTTTTGGTTGCAGAACCTGAAAGACTTAAAACCACATTCTGAACAAAGTGGGTCATGTTTGCATTCAAACGAATACCATTTGGGCTAATAAACATTGTTGCAACATTCAAACTTGCTATGGACATCGCTTTTTGCGGACTCATTGGGTGGAGCCTAGTGGTATATCTTGATGATGTAACAATGTTCTCCAAATAGAGGTCAGACCACATATGACATTTAAAGAATATTTTTGAGCGATGTTGCAAGTACGGGGTATCCTTAAATCCCAAGAAAAGTATCTTTGCAGTGTCTGAGGGTAATCTCTTAAGCCAAATTATTGCCAAAAGTGGGATTAAGGTAGACCTGGGCAAGGTCAAGACAATCACATAGATTCCCTTCCCAGTGAATAAGAAGTCCATGCAGTCCTTCTTGGCGAAAATCAATTTCCTGCACAAGTTCATCTTCAACTATGCCTAGATTGTCAAACCAATACAAGAGATGGTGAAGAAGGATGCATTTTATACATGGGATAAAAGGGAAAAGGACGTGTTTTCTCATATTAAGCAGGCTATAATAGAAGCACTTGCATTGTATAGCCCATACTGCAATAAATATTTATTTATCTGCACCTTTGATTTTGACACTTCTCTCGTTGTTGTATTGAATCAGAAGGATGAACTGAAAAATGAGCAGCGTATCTCCTTCATGAGCGCAAGTCTATAAGGAACAGAGCTTAACTACCCTACCATGGACAAATAGGCTTATTCGATATACAACGTGGTAAAGCATTTTCATCCCTATATATTGAAAAACCATTGTGTTATCTTTGTCTTGTACCCAATAGTAAGATCATTGCTTGTTTAAAAAAAGTTGGGTGAAAGGAGAGTGAACTCAATGACCAAGTTGCAAGAATATGATCTAGAAATCAAGCTAATTCACACAATCAAGGGCCATGGTCTTTGCCAACGGTGACAAAAGCAGTACACAGGAAGGAAGAAGAAGAAGATATTTTAGTTTTGGAGAAATAAATTGAGATGTATGGCATTGAGTGATCCTTCCCCACTACTAGCACAAACTCTTGGAATCTAGATATGCACCAATACCTTGAGCATGACGTAGTTCCCTCCCATTTTTCACACCACAAAAGAGGGCATGCAGACTTAAAGCCCACAAGAACAAGGGCAAACACACTATGTTTCTATCCCTATGGATTGTGCCATATGCGGTGCACGAAAATATTGGCCAATACACTTATCGTCTTTTATCACTTGACAAGAAGATTTAATCCTACCCTATCAATGGCCAAGACTTAAAATAATATTTTCAGTGAAAATATGGGGCTGTGCGCTACACTGTGTACATAGTGTTTTATTTTGTTGTTCATTTGTTGTTTGAGTTGTGTTTTGATTTCCATTATGTGAATAAGTGTTGTGCATGAACATGTTGTGGCTTCTAAATATGTGTGTGGCCGAACTATAAAGAGTCTTGTGACACTTCAACATTTGACTAACCTTATCTCTAACTTCCTTATGTTGGTTACATATTTTGGTTGATGAAGTTCCGAGGAAAATATGGTCCATTCGTAAGGAGATTTTGGTCCAACCATGAACCTATGTCTAGTCTAGAAAGCTCATGCATATACTAAGTTTTTCTGTTTTGGTATCTTCAAGCTTATCAACCTAATAGAAATTAGGGGGGGGGATCTAAATGGGCAAACATAAATCATAGTTCTCTATATGCTTCTCTGAAGGAACAAACTCTTCTGCTCTCAATAAGTTGGGATTCCTCTTCCACTCCAAAATAAATAAGTGCCAATGCACATTTCTCTTTAAATAAATAAATAAAGGTGAAAGAAGAGAAAGTATTCTTGCATAGAGAGGTGAACTAGGCAACTCCGCTGGGGTACTGTCCAGGTTCAATGGAAGCGGAGAAATGTTTGTGTTCCTGTGTGACTTTTCCAGGGTACTATCCAGGCCTGCTAGCAACTGAGCAACATCAGAGATGAAAAATTATACTCTGAAAATCTTAAGCTCGCTAACTATACTACCCTTCCCAACTAAAAACATTGTGATTATCCTAAATCTTATGTTGTGTTAAACTGAGAAGGTATAGAGGAGACCATGTTTATTCGTGGGGTAAGTGGGAATGCCAAAGTAATATGCACAATGAACCAAGGCCCTGCACAGTTAAAGTTAACCAAGAAAGAGAAGCTGGAATTCAACGAGTGTGTCGGCAAGTGTTGTAGTTGTTGCAACACCATCCAAAATTTTGTCTTACACTCAATTTCAGAGACTTCCTTGGTATTTTTCATTGTCGTTGCAAACATTCAAGCTTATTTAATGAACTTTCTTGTAGTACTTTGTTCCCTTTTTCATGTTGGGTTAGCTGTTATTTTCGGCATGTTTGATTGTCGTGCAATGTTCGCAAGCCTATATTGGTGGTTTCAAATGTTTGGCTTTGTGTATATGAGTTGTTTTAACCATGTAAGAATATGTCGCACCCATACATAAAGTTTTGAATGCTATCGCACAAATGTCGTTGTTGGGCTAATTTATTAAGATAAATTAACACAAGTATTTAATTATCAATTCGGGTTTGTAAAACTTGGAGGCAAATCCACAGTATATGGACATCAGATATAATCAAGTTTAGAAGATAAAATTTGAAGATTTAAAGAAGTACATATTACAAATGTAAACCTATTTTAACAATTTCTAATTCATTTATGTAATATATGAGGGAAGAGGCTCCTAACTT
>APFE030767759.1:1311-39165 GCA_000404065.3 Pinus taeda | reverse complement strand
CTTCCCTACAATACTACTTTCATGAAGATAAATCTAAGAGCACTAATTAACAATGGTTTATGATGTAGAAGATGTAAACGAAGAGGCTCCTAACTGAGGGGTTCTAGATTGTCCTTCTTCATAATCCTACTATATCACAATCACCATTGCTTCAAACCAGAAATGCAGAAATAACTTCAAATAAGAAATGGAGAATGAAATTCAGTTTTAGTTTAAGATCAAATAGAAGGGGAATTTAACTTAAATTCTGATGTGTCCCTTCATATGTAGATTAGAATTAAACAAATATTCATTCAGCAATCATCAGACATCTAAATACATTTGAAACAAGAACTAATCTATGAAAACTATGAAAATTGAACCAAGAAGTGCACTTAGCTTGGTGTGGGGGGCCTCCACCCTTGCCTTGCACACTTGAATAAATCTCAACTAAACAACTTTAGTAAATCAACCAAGCATGAACAATAAATTGAAATGAAACAAGTTCTTCAAATTAGCTTCAAACTCCAAAGTGTCTCAGCATAAAACTATACAAAAGTTACATATAAATTACATTACATAAGCCATCAAAGTCTGGGCTTTAAATAGAGGTTTTGTGAAATGAACTGATCTATAATATTTCTAACAATCACATCTACTCATATCCACCTATCTAAGTCAAAATCATCCAATTCATCCCAAGAAATATGGTCAATCCCATAAAATCTCAAAACTGCCCTATTTCCTAGGGATTTTCTGGTGACTTATCATGTTTGACCAGCCTTGACCAGCCCTAATAAAGCTTGTTTTAACCAAACCAAGTGGATTTAGCTCAGATCTAGTTCCCAGCTTTCCATTCATGCATCTGGCTCGAGCCCAAGTGTCTTGCAAATATGTCATCCACATAGCTATTACGGGAATTTCTGATTCAGTCCAAAATTGCACTTGAAACTCAATTTTCATAAAAACTTCTATAAATTGCAAAATTAAAATTAAACACCTGAATATGCATAAAATACATCAAAATGAGATGGATTTTATGGAAAATGGATGGAAAATATAAGGATTAGGTAATTTTTCTTAAGCAAAAATAGACCAAAACTAAGGGCCAACAGTCGTCATGGTCGTCCCAAAGTCTATCTTAAGTGTCGCACTTGTCGTATCTTGTCGTAAGGAAGTCACATGGAGGGAAATGTTTTTTTCATGTGTTTGGATGATCTATGTTGGTGTTTCTTCAAAGTATGCAAAGTGTGTGATCACAGTCAAAGTATGATAAGTTTTTTATCACAGTCAAAGATTGATAAGTGTTTCATCACATTCAAATTTCATCACAGTTCATTACCCATGCCACTCTTAGCCATTTTCAGAAAAGCTTCCCGATCGAAAAACTTAGCTTCACTAGGCCCCAATTGAACTGTGCACTATGTACTCTTAGCCCTCTAAGTTGTGACCTTGTTGCTTGATGCTATGCAATGCACAGTCCTTGCCTCCCAGGGTTGCTGCACTGTGCAGTTCCTGTGCCCAAGGACCAACCTTGACCCCTAGAATTGCACAGTTATGTCCTTCAACCTAGATTGAACTGCACACTACACATCTTCAATCTCATTCCCTTAGTGCTTGAACTGTGCATTTCGCAGAATCCCATCCTGCATTAACACCAAAAAATGTGTATTTGGCTCTCCTAGTTTCCATTCCCTTAGTTTGACCCCACTAGCTCCAAAATCTACGCAGTCTTGTCCTCCAGGCCTCCCTGAGCTATGCACTACGTAGTCTCAACGCTTAAGCTCCTCCCCCTAACTATTGGAACTATGCCATGTGAAGTAACTAAGCCCCTTTTCCAATCCTATCACTTGTTCTGAGCTCAGTTGGTGGATTAGAATGCATCATCTTAGACTAGGGGGTTTTGGGATTGATGTCATCTCGTCAAGAGTTAATTGAAAGAATAGGAATACTATCAGGTCATGGAAAGATGATGGAGAAGGAGAATAAGGACTGACACACGCCTAAATAATATCATGTAGCTAACTCACGAGTTGCTCAATCAAGAGGAAGCGTAGGGACACAAGTTTGTGATGACCATCCAAGACTAAAGACCATTGAATATTCTGCATCACCAAGCCATGCGAAGGTGAAGAGAAGGCATATTCAAGAAGACATCCAACACTTATCAGCAACAATGACTTGACATTGCCACATCATCAAGCAGTGTGTGTCAGCAGTGTCATGTCATGTCATGAGTGGTCATATGCCACATCACTATTATGGATCATGTATATTGTATTAAAAATGTATTGTATAATGGAAGTCCAAAGGACACACATGGAATGTAAAGATTCATGTAAGTTGAAAAGTCATACGAAGTCAAACAGTCATGAGGGTAGCCAAAGGTTCATCCTTGGTTATATATACTCCCTCATTGTATGAGCAAAGGACTTTTCACCTTGGCTCCTTCTGCGAGGAATTAGAGAGGTAAACTAGTTCTTTGAGGAGAAAGGAGTGGCTCCAATGTCCCAATATTGGTCCTAGTGATGTACATTGTAAATATGTGACGTGGAAATTTTACTTAATAATAGAAGCCTTTAAGGCCAACATGTTCTTCATTAATGGACTATGTGTGTTTGTAAGACTATTCTGCAGATGTTTGTATTTCATGTTTCCTTTCACATGTGCTAATATTGTTGAATTATTTTTTGTTATTTTAATACTTATCTTATTGAGAATGTGTTGTAATAGTTATTATTGTTGTCCCATCCTTGTGGAATAGTTTGTGGAATATTAGACAAATATTTCTTTATTTGTTGGTTGTAACGATTGTCGCATATGCTATGGACTGTTTCGCTAGATGTTAGACAGACCTTTCTGGTTCATGTGTGTCTCTTCTTGGGTGGTACTATTACCTCGCACTTAGAGGCTCACTTCCGCCCCTCTCCACAGTAGAAGAACCTCGACACAGTTGCAACTGAACACTGATCAGGCACACCTCCCTTGCTTTTTGAAGACACCATTGCATCCCTCTCTCATGCTCACAGCTAGAGCCAAGGCAAATATTTAAGGATTTGGCAATGGGGCCCTTATAATGTATGGAACTCCAACACTAAATGGCATGAGGTCTAATTGGGACTTCATATCGGGGAGATCTGTAAATATTGGCGAGTCTATGATCTGTCAATGAGATCTTAGACAATTATTAAGGTATTACAGACTCATGTGCATGGATTTGCCTATGTTACTTTGTGCAATGGATTGATAAGGTTGCAAAATACATAGACAATGAAGCAGTAAAATAACATAATAGATAAGCGCACATAAACACAACAAGTTTAATAAGGAGTTCACCCAACATTCCTGGGCTACGTCTCCTGGTCCAGCCTTTAGTGGTGACCTCTCTATTATGTCTTCAGAAGCATATTTTTTACAAAAGTAAGCTCAGTTTGAGTCTCACACAATAGTTACAAAACAACAAATCTTTACTTGGATCCCCAAAGTCTTTCTGAGTACACAGACTCTCCTCACTGACACTTTGCTTCTGTTTTCTCTCTGTCTCAGCACTGCTTGCCTCTACCATCTGTCTTCTATGGCTTTAAAGCCAATCAGCACTATCTGTTCGTTTCCTCTTCTTGGTCTCTCTGGCTCCAAGTCTCTGTCCACTCAGATCCCCCTCTAAGCGTTAGTAATCATAGCTAAACACTTTTAAGGATGGTGGCCACTTGTTTTGTAACGGAATGGGTCATCGGGCCTTTAAGATCCCCAGAAACAACGTTTTCTTTTTACACAGAGAAACACTGTAAAACACGAGAAAATCCACCAAAACACTGTTCATTAGATTTGAAATACTATAAATTCCACTTATAACTCCTACCAGGTTCGCCTTTATGTCGCTTATCACATCTCCACTATTGATATGGAAGATCTAGATCCAATAGCTGTGGTATATTTCAGGCGGCCAATTCGTATGGAGGTTAACCACCTGAAAAGGGTGGTTTTCTCTCTCCAAGGCCTAGATGCATGGCAGCCAATGTATGGGCTCGGGTGAAGCCCGTCCAAAACCTCTTACCACCTTCGTTCCTCCTGAAATCTTGCTTATTTTCGTGATTTCCCTTTGTATTTAAAAATACATTAAAACATGGAAATCTTGCAAAAATGGCTTTATGCGGAGTTGAAATATTATACATATGCATCCATAAACCCTTTCGGGTCCAGTTTCATCGCACCGACGCATTTTATTTTTTTCGTTTATTTACGAAAATGCAATTTACATTGAAAAGGCCCTTTTTCCGGACTTGAAAATACATCAAATATCATTTATAATTTGATCGGGTTCGGCTATTGCATCGTGTGTGTGTGTGTGTGTGTGTGTGTGTGTGTGTGTGTGTGTGTGTGTGTGTGTGTGTGTGTGTGTGTGTGTATATATAAATATATATATATTCCTGCTTTTTTGTGTAGCTCTGATGCGATGTTGCGATGCAATATATCGCAACCACACATCGCACATACCCCCAAGCCATTTGTAAGCGCTCCATTGTGGTTTGCCAACGCAATATTGCAATGTAACTTGGGCCATTGATCTACACACTTGATTGACGATCCTCATTGATCTCGCTGATTGCTGTCACATATTCCATGTAGTAACCTCCGATAGCCTCCGCCTGTCACCGCCGTTTGCGATTTGCCGATCGGATCTAGGCCATTGATCTGCCAGATTTGATGGCTCCTGTGCATCCTTGTCCAAGCTGCTGATAGCTCTGTTTTTCAATGTTTTCTCTATGTTTTTGCCTCACGATAGTGTTACTTGAATTTTCCAAAAATTCTTCTTATGTGATAGTTTTGAATATTTGAAGACTTAAAGGGTTTTCTAGGATCTATTTGGATCATGCCTTCCCACTGAAAAGGCTTTTGGACCACCAAAAGTTGCTTTTTAAGCATCAATCAAGTGAGGATACAGCTTCCTCACTTGTCCAATCTCTATCCATCTTGCACTGCTTGGCTTTGAACCTTTGAGTCTGATTCTGAGGTACTCAACATCCCCTCTGCACGTAGTTCTCACCTTCTTGTCTAGAACTGTATCTTCATGCAACTCATTGAGATATTCAGGAAACAACTCATCAATAGAAGGCAACTGACTTTGCTCTTCGGGATGTTCAATCAATGAAGGTTCGAACAGTCTCAAGTTCGCTACATTAACTACTGAATAGATGTACATGTAAGATGGAAAATCAAGGTGAAAAGCATTCTTGCCAATTTTCTCAAGTATCTTGAAAGGCCCATACCTTATTGGATTCAGCTTCTTACCTTCACCTTGCATTCTATCTTTGCTAATGTACAGCCAGACTTTATCACCAACTTGGAAGCTATGCTCAATTCGATGCTTATCATGCCTTGCCTTGTACTTGGCCTGGCTTCTTTCAAGATATTCTTGCATTGCCTGGTGAATTTCTTGGATCTGTTCAATGAACTTGGTTGCTTTGTCCACATCAATGTGTCCATCAACTACTATGTCTTTTCCAAAGACAAAGTCCAAGGGAGACCTTGGTGTAAAACCAAAACAAGTCATAAAAGGAGATCTTTGTGCATAAGAGTTATTAGCACGATTGTAAGCATGTTGCACATAACACAAATGTTCATCCCAAAGCTTGGGATGCTTGCTGCAATAGCCCCTAAGCAACTGAATCATTTTCCTGTTGACCATCTCTATTTGGCCATCTATTTATGGATGAAAGGTTGTGCTCTTCTTCAGTCTGGTGTCCATCAGTTCCAACGACTTGACCAAGACTTCCCAACAAATCGAGAATTTTGATCAGATAAAATGGAAGTGGGTAACCCAAAATGAACCCATACATGCTAAAAGAACAACTTCACTATTTGTTCAGCTGTAATCTACTTGTTACAAGGTATCAAAATACACATTTTTTTGAACCTGTCCACAATAACATATAAATAATCATGACCTTTTCTAGATTTTGGCAATCCCCCAACAAAGTCCATGGAAACACTTTCCCAAGGATGAGAAGGAACTAGAAGTGGAGTGTACAAGCCTAGTTTTCTATTGCTGGGCTTGCTTTTAGAACACATGGTACACCCTTTAATATATATCTAGAAATTGTTTCATGCATTCATGGCCAATAACAGAATCTTTGCAGCTGTGCAACTATTTTACTTATACCAAAATGACCTGATATTAGATAAGTATGTGCTTCTCAGATTATGTTAACTCTTTCAGTTTGAGGAATGCATAACTTTCCCAAATGATATAAGAGTTGGTCCTTAACGTGATAATAAAATTCTTCTACTTGTTTGCCATGACTTAAAGTTGCATTTACATCTCTAAAATCTACATCTTGAGCATAGTGTTCAATGTAGCTTTCATGCATTAGTAAGTTATGCTTAAGTATAGTAGATGCATTTATGATTGGTCTTGATATCATATCTGCAAATTTAATGTGTATGCCCTTCTTATATCTTGTTAGCGCTCAAATCTGCCTCAGGCTGAAGAAGGCAAAACTCGAGGCAACATCAAACCAAGCTCAACCTCGTAGCTAGCCCTACGAGGACAGGAGAGGGCTCTCTCCGAGTCAATCTCGGCAAACGGTAATCAATGAGGTTTGAGATGACTAAATTGGTAATTAATTTTAGGCTAGGTATGAAGTACAAAGAGTTTGAAATTGATTTTTTGGGGTTTTTGTTGAATCAACAGGAAAGGCAATTTTGGGTGCGGGGATGAGACACAGTTTTTGCAGAGGTCTACTTGGGGCAAGGTAGGCGATTGTCTTGATGCTTTCAAAAAGAATGAATGGCTAGATCTAACTGTGATATGTTAAGGAGAGCAAGAAGCTTTTAAGGATTCTCCATAAACAGATGAAAACATGAAAAATTAAACAAACTTAAAGGCAGAGCATAACAAATTATGGATTCTACCTTAACACTTCATTTGTTCAATTGCAGAAGATGAGAGAAGGAAAATGATACACATAACAACTTACAAATACTGAAAGAAGCACACCATCAACACATAAAGCCACATGGATCCCAAACAGTGCTGCCAAAACCCTGGTCTTTCCTTTGCCAAAAATGCGGAAGTGAATGTACAATAGAGTGTCAAGCTTTTCCCAAGAGTCCAACCCTGAAAATGACTTATAAAATACATAATATAGGCAAGCCAACCCATTCCCTTGCCTCTAGGGGTCGAGCTCATCATCCTAGGAGTTGTTTCAACCAACTCTAAACAAAGCACTATAATCGAGGCAGTCAAAACAACTTGCCTCTATAAGCTAGGAAACCAATTCATTCATTAAATTTTCACTCTTTGGTGAATGAATCTTCTAGAAAAAGTAACTAAGTGTCAAAATTACATCATGTTCAATCAATTACATCAAGAGAAGTCAAAAATTACATCACAAATCAAAACTAGTCAAACTGGCTGAATTTCTAAGCTGAAAGATGAAAAATTGGCCAAAAATCCCTATGCACCACGTACCTTTCAGCCTGCTTTTGGGGCACTTCCTGACATCCAAATCAAGCTCACAATAGCTGGTTGGAAAGCCCTAGATGTCTACTATCCCTCCCAAGTCGAATTTCTCAATTTCGAGCTCATTTGCCCCCTCAAAATGTCATTCTCCCGGAAGTACTTCCTGCTGGTGCAAAAGGTGGCAGAAAGGTGATTTTCATGGTGTTTTTGGGCCTTTTGATCACCCAGAACTTGATGAAATGCTTTGGAAATAGCTGAGCATGCATAACTTACCATGATAAACCAAAAAATATAAAGTTTTCCTCCAGCAAGTTTCCCAATCATAAGCGTGTGCGTCGACGCGCTATGCGTTGAGCCAAAAAACCTGTTTTTAGGACAAAATTTTCCAAAATGACAAAAATTTCTCCGAATTTGCTCAAATTCGGAGTGAAGACCCTCCATCATGTATTGTGCCCCGCCAATGAAGCCTCGGCCAAAATTTGGAGTGGATCGGGCTTTTTTCGCCGATTCAGTGCTCTGCTCAACCGCCTCTTTAGAATCTTCATTTTTGCTTTGCAGACATGCATACGAGCCCAATAATGATTTTTCATATGAAGAAGCATGTCTTTGTCTCTATTTACCTTTGCAATCCAAATGAGTGTTAACACGAATGAGCATACACTCTCGATCAATCGGTGTCATATCGCCGGGTCTCTTTCGGGCCAATTCTCGATCCTCACGGATTTGCCGCAGCTCATAAAGTGTATGTTCATCCTTTAGACGTTTGTTACGCTGCTCCAAGTAGTTTATCACCCACTTAGCCATCTGCAATTTCTTTCTCAGTGAGTCATTCTCAACCTTTTTCTCTCGAATGATCTCCTTTAGCTCCGAACTAAGAGAGCTCGCATCAACATCAATGATAGTGAAATCCGTGTCCTGGCCTCCTGAAGGACCCTCATCATGCATAGGCCTCTTGCCCCTGTCTTGGATCTGTACCTGTGCTGAAGAAGAAGGTGAGACCCCTTCCACATCATGTGGAGATAATACTCGCGTTGTTGATGGAGTCAACGAGACCCCTTCCACATCATGTGGAGATAATACTCGCGCTGCTGTTGGAGTCAACGAGACCCCTTCCACCCCGGGTGGAGATAGTACTCGTCGTGAAGATGCAAATGAGGCCCTGTGGCCTCGCTAGTATGTCACATACGATGGAGCACTTATATGCTCGGTCTCAAGAATGTCTGGCTGGTGTGAAGGCTCTCCCTCATCATGAACTATCTCAGGAAGCGGTTGTGGCACTGTGAAGAAGTCACGGGAGATGAAATCCTCCCAAGTAATGCCCTGTTGTGTCAACTGATGTATCATTATGATCTTGATCAACGCGTAATGATATATACTTCTATGCTGCTGTGCTGGGGTCTTACTTTGTACTAAAGTCACCATCCTCTCTATGTTGCGACACATGAAGTACGAAATGTTCATCATACGTACCCTTGTGAAATGCATCAACAAACGGACATGGTACGCATAGAGACACGAGAATCTGCCCTCACAACTGAAATACCAAATGATGAGTTTCATCAATGGTGCAAACTCATCCCTCAGGAATTTGAAAGGAAAAACTGTGCTCAGGTGTCTCATATACCCAGGTTTGATGTATGGCTCATAGTAGAATTTGTCTAATTGATGGCGTTTGTTCCATTCCTCTCCTACATTTGGTATCCTGGTGGCCTGAGCAATAGTCTCTGGTGACAAAGTGAAATTTACTTCGGCGAGGTTTACATGGCCATCATGTAAATGTAGAACAAATAAACGAACTAGTTCACGATGATGCTAGGTTTGTGAGATCATCTCACGGTATTGGAAACATGATCAACGTTGAAAACAATCCATTGCAAGTGGGCAAGCCTGAAATTGAGCCAAAAAAGTAGGCTCCTCCCTAACATGTTGACCACCTTTGCCACTTTTGTGAAACCTTCGTGGCACATTAACCTCAGCTGTAGAATCACTGTCATACTCCTGCTCATAGACTGAATCCGTCTCTGACATGACTTTGAAAACAAGATATCTGGAATATGTATGTTGATATATAAAACTGTGTGTGCAGTTGAATGCAAACTGCTCTTCGCTCTAACAATGCTGTGACCAAGGGGAAACAAATGCACAAGGGAATATTAGGAAATGGAAAACATTAGGGAATTAGGGACTTTGGAAATAAAATGTAATTAGGAAGGAAGGGGAAATGTAAATATAGGATAAGGGTTTTAGGGTTTTGGGATATTAGATAGGATTAAGGCGTTTTTTATAGAGGTGGGGGATTAGGATTTCAGGGATTGTAGTGTAGGATTAATGAGGGAATTAATGGCGAAGTATGATGGGTAAATTTGGGAATGAGGAACAAAGGGAAATGGGGAAAAAATACAACCTTGGTGGCACACTATTTTCAAACCCTACAGCACTTTTTATATTGACAAAAGGAGGGCTTTCAAAATCGGATCTCCGCGGCAATCATTCACAATCCCATCACATTCACCATTAAAAACAAAGCAAAGGCAATGGAGGCGAGCCTACCTGACAAGTTTATGTGAAGAGGAGGTGATTTGATGAGTTTTCCAACTAGTTTCGGGCTCCAAACTGTAAGTGTCGCGCACCGTGCTCAGTGCGCCGCGCACTCCTTATGTGCTGCGCGCTTGTAAATTAACACTGGCGATTTGAGCCCAGTGCGCCGCGCGCCTTACCCAGTGCGTCGTTCGCCTGAAAGTTGAACCGATCTCCACTCAAACTCATAAATTCACCTTAGAATGATTTTCTCCACTCTTGGCATGTACAATGATTTGAAAATCATTGAAATATCTTTATAAAGACTCCAATTTGATTTTTGCTTGGTCCATAACCCACTTTGTAATTTTTTGTCTTTGACACTTTTTCAGGATTAATAGACTTCTGACTTTTTGATTTCCTCCTTAAATTTGGTTGGAGTAATGATTTTCTTTGACAATTTTTTGCAGGGATAGCTGTGATATAATCTGGCAAAGGAGACCAAGGCTGCGCCTGGACAATTCAAGAACTGAAATTTTTGAAAATTTATTACAAAAATGAAATGTCGACTTATCTTCAAAGCAGAGTTTTGCCTAATCTATCCGTATAATGATAAAAATCTTTGAGATAACCACCTATCGAGGGCCTCATTGATTACCTTTTGCTGAGATTGATTCGGAGAGAGCCCTCTCCTGTCCTCGTAGGGCTAGCTACGAGGCTGAGCGTGGTTTGATGTAGCCTTGAGTTTTACCTTATTTCAGCCTAAGGTAGATTTGAGCGCTAACATAGTGGCGACCATACTGGGGAAGATGGTTTGCTGTTGATGTGACATTCGACTTGTTGATTGTCTTGTCCCAGAACATGAAATCAAGTTGCAGATCTGATGCTGATGGTGGATAGCAGTCAGACACATATGAAGGTTGAAACATTCACCTGGCGACTCCAACTCGATCTAGACATTCCAGTGCTCGTTGATCCATCTATGCAATGGTAGGGTATGTGGCAAACCCTGCACTTTGTGAAGCTGTAAACGAAGTTAGAGAGTGGTTAGTGGATATTGAAATTAATGAAGAATTTTTCAGTGCCTTGCTTCAATGTTTGAAATCTCCAAAGTTCCCTCTTGAAACTAAAACTGGTGTCTATGAGTTAATTGTTGAAAAACTTGAGAAGGAGATTCAGTATTTGAATAAGCAGATCTAGTCATATGATTTCCGAGATCCTAAAAAGTTCTGGGAAACTCTTCCTCCTTCGAAACAATAAATAATAGAGTTGCCTACAGATGTTTGCATTGATAGTGTGCAGCTGGAGGTATGTATTGCGGAGTTGGGGTAGCAAACAGAGTCTGGCTTTTGCGATCCTAAATCAACATACATGGAAATGTTTTCAGTTTGATTGATGGATCGGGCTATCTTTTACATGACCAGGCTCATTACGTGCATGAAGGGCTGCCAGCAATTACATTTGTGTCCTCGTGGAAGCATTCTCAAGCGGCATCATTCTCGGGTTTACTTGAATGGTTGATCTGGCATTTCAGTATTACCTGATCTATTATTTTTGCAGCCAAGTAGGGTAGATTTTGTAAATAAATAAGCAGCTAGAGGGCAGCATTTCGTTCTAGTTTCATTACAATTTTGGTTTGAAGATTGTTGAGTCAGTTTTTCAATCATTTCAGTCAAGTTTCAGTCCATAAATGAGTCGAAAGTCTCGTATTTTCTGTTGAAATAATGACTCCATCGCCCAATGGATAGAGGCATTGTCTGCTCTCCCAAAGCTCTGCGGTTCTTGGCACCTCCAAGGAGTGGCAGCTGCCATCCCCATTGGAGCCAATGTTAGACACAGTCCTGTCAGTCCTTCGTCATTGGTCTTCAAACATGTCGAATAATGTCTGCAGACTAGAGGAAGGTTCAGTAAGTTTTTTATTTTTATGCCATTATTAATAATGTGAGATCAAAAATCATCACACGTGTCTTTGTAATAAATAGGTAAGTTGCCAAAATATTTCAAGTTTTACAGTTCCTCAATGGCACCAGCTTCAGCAACCCTGCAACAGATAGACAAGAGTTATCAGTTCAACTTGGAAAATCAGTTAAGAGACAAAGGTAGTGTCTAAAGGCAAAAAGTGGCATAAAATTAGAGGTATCACACATGCTGTTGGTACAATAGAAGATCCTTGATAAAAGGTCTAGTTCTTTGTATGATCAACTTCAAGTGTCAATGGTGTAATAAATTTTTTTCGATTGGGCATCCACCTCTGCTTCTTTTGTGGACCCATTGCCGTGAAAACCGAAACGCAAAAGCCGAGTTGAAATGTTAGAATTAAGTTTGGAGTGTTTAGAGCAGTGGATTTGGAGCTGGAGGTGCACGGCACACTGGGCGCTCTTCTACAGTGTATTTTTAACACTGGCGCGGCGCACAGAGCCCCAAGGCCGAAATTTATCATCAAGACATCAAAAATTAAATTTGTTGCAGCTCAATTCTTCTCCAAGAGCCAGCGCACGAAGGAGGCTATCAAGGGTTTGATAAACGAATTTCGTATACCCGAAAATGAGAACCCCGATCAGTTCAAATTTCCATGGCGTTTTGCAAAAGGGTTATTTGGGATTGTTTTATCTTCTGGTCTACTGCTCACAGCCTTAAAAAGCAGATTGGCTCGATCATGGCGATATGGCATAGGTTGGTTGAGAAGTTTCTATGCAGACTACGGAGTACCCGTGATGATTGTGGTGTGGACAGCAATCTCATACAGTGCATATGATAGTGTACCCGCTGGAATTCCTAGAAGGCTTTCTAGTCCTAATCCCTGGGCTCCTAGTGCTTCATCCAATTGGGCAGTAATTAAGGATATGTATAAAGTTCCACCCTTCTACATTCTAGGTGCATTTATCTCTGCAATTATGATAACAAGGCTGTATTTTTTCGATCACAGTGTGGCAGTTCAAATGGCTCAACAGAAAGAATTCAATTTGAGAAATCCTTCGGTTTACCACTACGACTTACTTTATTGGGGATTATGGTGTTTTTGTGTGGATTACTTGGAATTCCTTCGTCTAATGGGGTATTACCGCAATCCCCAATGCATACAAAGGGCCTTGCAACTTTGAAGAGACAGATAGTGCAGAAAGAATTGGTACAGAGTGCTAAGAAATGCGAACAATTCTCTTTCAATAAACGCGCAGAGGAAGTGCGCTACCCATACAAGGTGTGCGCTACACACAGTGCGCGCTACGCACTGGGTAGGCGCGCTACCCATACAGCAACAGAGCCAAACAATTTTGTTTTTGCGACCAGTTTCATGCAAAACACCTCAATCGGCTTGCAAGTGCTGGATGGATGGAAGGAAGTCGTGGGCTTTTAGGCTTATACTGCAAACCAATGCAATATTAAAATTATTCTCCAATAGCACAAGCCGGGACGACTTTCTCTTGAGACGAATACAGGAATTGGGACCAAAAGCAAAGAGCCATCAATTGGTACAAAAGGTTGAGTGATACTTTTGCTGGATCCCAATAAATTTGAAGTCCGGTTTTTTAAACCAGTTTATGGTGTAAATAACATGGTGGATTTTTGTGACGATGGCTATGGGTATTTTGCAATGCTGCCAACGAAATCTTTCATACAGTGTTGGAGTTTCGAGCATTCTGTTGGTGAGGATGGGAATAAGACAATGCTTGATGCCCTGATGTTTTAAGTAGTGAAGCATCGAAGGAGCCTTTGGTCCTTTTCATAAAAGATGTTCAAAGATCGATAATAGGCAACCTGGAACACTACAAGAAATTCAACCCTCTCCGGGCACAGTTGTCATCATTTTAGTTTAAAAACTATTTTTTAAAAATTAGTTTTTTATTCAAATAGCATTTTGTTAATAAGTTAGAAAATAAAGGAAAAACAAGTGGCAGTCAGAGATCGAAAGGCTAATTTGAAATGAAGATATTCATCACAGCAGAAGAATAGGATTCGTATTCCTATTTATGACTTCAGTTAGAAAAAGAGCGATCAGAGTTTGTGCAGTAGTTGCGGAACTCTGTTTGCTATTTTTATTAGAATTTGGTTTTATTTGGTAAGGGGAAATAAATAGTCCGAGAGCCAAAATTAGAGAGAAGACATCCACAACAGCAAAGCAGTAAGATTGGGGGCCTATTTCTGTTTTCAGTTGTGATACGGAAAGGTCTTCAGCTACGGTTTTCCACCCTTTCATTGGTCATCAACAAACAAATACAACGTTATTCCTTTTAGAGCAGAGTTTTCCTATTTTCGTGATTATTGATGTAACAATGCCCTATTTTCATCGATCAGTTATCTCCTTTATGAGTTTTATTTAATGTATTAAAAATCACTTGTAAAGAGGGGAGAGAGTTCTGGCAGAGGTGGGGAAGCGAGAACAGAGTTTCATTGTACAGTTATGACAGGGATTTAAATAAAAGATGCAGCTCTGACCCCTAAGATTCTTGTGGTGTGGAAATTTAGCATATGTTTTTCTTCTGTTTCATATGTCTTTGTAATGTTTCCATTTCATTTCATAATCGTTTCTAAATCAATACTTTTAAGTGAGAAAGGCAGAATTCAATTTATTTGCTCTGTCTTGAGGAAGTGTTCATATTTAATGTTTTCTTCTGTTTGATAAGGATTCATCACAAATGCCCTTGTCGACTTCTCAGCAGTCTTGCCATTCTGTTTAAACTCAATTTAATTGTTAAATTTCGCTCCTACCTCGCCTTATGGAATAATCTGTGCCTTTGATTAAATCTCTGCTCACGTTGTTCTTGATACCACGCTGCCCAGAAAACCCAATCATTCATTAAAATCCCTTTTCATATCTCTTTACTAGCCTAAAATCCACATTCACTATAGGTCATCTCATCCCCTTTGAAAACCTTTTGCCGAGATAGACCCGGAGAGAGCCCTCTCCTGTCCTCGTAGGGCTAGCTACGAGGCTGAGCTTGGTTTGATGTTGCCTTGAGTTTTTCCTTCCTCAGCCTGAGGCAGATTTGAGCGCTAACAGCTCCAATACCATGTTGAATGATCTAGGGCAATGTAGGTTAATAAGATTCTTCTCGCCATAATAACTATTTGCGAGATATTTTAACTTTTCTTATTAGTGCAATCTTCACTTGTTATTATTAGAGTGTGTCTTCTCAATTCATAAAATAGTTACCAAAACAAAAGAGACAAGAACACAAGATGTTGGCTTTCTGCAAGGGCAAAAACCTCTCACTCTTTGAGAGGAAAACCCGCACAAAATTCTTCTTATAGATATTCTAATTGACAAATCAAGACCATGACCCTTGACCTATTAGGACAGTCCAATACCAAGGCACCAATCCTCTTCTTGGTCATTGTTGAGATCATCATCATCATTGCTGCTTCACCGAGGTCATAATTACTGCACCTTCATTGAGATATTCATCATAACAACGAGGTCATTACTGCTACACCATTACTACACCATCACTAAGATCTTCACCTTGTAACCATGTCTCCATCAGGATCATGACTATATCCGTACTGAGATCATAATTGAATCTATGCTCAGATCATGACTGCATCTAGAGGTATGATGAGATAGAGTGTGTCACTGTGTGATATGCTTATCACAAATATATTGAGATCATGACTGCATCTAGAAGTATGTCGAGACAGAGTGTTCTCTTCCTGCACCAAGATCCTCATCATTATAGATATGTCGAGATTGTCTAGTATGTCGAGACTTTATTTCTAGGGTACCCATCTGAAAAATCATAGAGAGGCTGGTTTATTCGAAATATTGTACCCCTGTACTTCATCCGAAATTTCAGAGGATTTGAGTTCTATTCTCCACCTTTGCATAGACCCTAGCTAGGTATTTATAGTAGTTTGTCCTCCATAAACGAGCCGACGTGTCATGCTGAACGGGTGTGTCTCCATAGGTGAGCTGACATGACTTCTTTTAATTCGATTTGCAAGCCAACTTCTTCAAGAGGGATTGTGCTTGTCTTTGGAGGGCTTCTAAACATTTCTTATACACTTGTATGCATTAAACATAGGTTGAAGAAGAGCTTCTTCATACATGACAATGACTCTTTGACTTAAAATAAATCCTAAGGCTCTCAATGGGAACCACTAACAAATGAACCTCTTGCTCATGAAACCAATGTAGCAAGGCATACAAAAATAATTTTATTTCTTTTATTTCATTATTTACAAATATCATGTCATTATGAAGACCGAACCTAGTTACACTTTCTTCAACACTCCCTCTTAACTAGGGAGGAATTCATATCGGTACTTGGTCATTCTCAATCTGAAGAATTAGAATGGTAAGGCATCTATATAGCATCATAGCAACCAACAACTCTATCTCTCGTCAGAGCAAAGCACAATGTTGGTGATGACTATAGACAACTTCATCATTGTCTATCAAGGTACATACCCACCCAAGAGTTCACTGAGTATGACCTTCTAGGACTATTCTTATCTTGGGTTCCTAGCCCTCAAAGAATATCGATCCTCTTGCCTACTCTTATCTTGGATGCCCTACAAATCCTCAAACAACAGCGGCTGCCAGATGATTACCCAATCCTCCATTCTTTCTTCTCAAGTGAAGACAAGAATGTTGTGTCTATCTCTCCCTCTTAACTAAGGAGGATATGCCCATTCCTGTAAAGGAATGTACCCAAGTTCCCTATGACCAATAACTTGCCTAAGATCCCTCTCAATTAGGTACTTGTGAGAGCTCCCTCTTAACTAGGGACTCTCCTTTTCATCGGCAGTTTCTTCTTCGTGGGTCCTTCAAATGCTTGATCAATTTCTTTCCTTTATGTCATGAAATACAATCAATCTTCTTCTTTGTAGGGCACGAGCCATCCATCACTTTCATTCTTGGATCGTCATGTCATTCCTTTCTTCATGGAAAGTGGCCTTCTTGATACATGTATGGAACCTTCATCATATGGCTACTTCTTCCTCATCTTGTTTCTTTCACGAATTTCCATCCACCATATGAATGCTAGTTGTACTTGTACTTACAATTCTTGTTCCAGTAGCCCTGTATGAACTCATCCAAATATTATTCAAGAAATCAAAATATAACATTGAGTCAAATAGTACCTTACTAGATGGCTTTTCGTCTTCCTGTAGGTATCAACATCCTACATACATGTTGACACATCTCCCAAAGATATCATTGTCAAGGGTCTTCATCTTTTTCAAACTTCCATCAAAGTCTTCATATCTTTCCAGGAGATTTCCTAGTCACATCTTCTTGGTCTTTTGGATGTTGATTGACTTTATCGTGGTTGCATATCTCACGATCTCTTCCTTCCCCACACATTCCATTCTCAGGAGCTTTCAATTGAAGTTCCTTCATTGTAGTCAACCACCTCATACTTCATATGAGGACATGTTATGTTGATTTCATCTAGTGTGACTTATGCTTTCCTGTCTCCTTTCATAGGAGGATACCCTTTTCCCTTGATCATGCTTCTCAAGATAGAAGTGGTGATCTATGTTACCTGCAACCATATGACATGACTTTATAATATTAATTACAAGCATACATACCTCATTTTAAATTTAGCTCATATAGGCTTCTTTCAGTAGCTTCCTTGATTGAAAATATCTTTAATCCCTTGATATGTTTCGTCATACAATCATCCCATGAATTACATAAGTTGGAGTTCTTGATGTTACACTTGCTTCCTCTCTAGATTAGTAATCCCTCCGATGAGGATTCCATCAGAGAATTTTGAGAATCTTGCATATCCCCATCTAGCAAATGTTTCCTTTTTGGCTTGATGTATGATGAGCCTTGTCCTAGATGACTTCATCCTTTCCTTCAATGTCCAATGAGGTTCCCAAGAGCTATATCATTCATGTTTGACTGCCATGGATCTTGTTCCTTTTGTCCTACATGATTCCCATGGTGATGTCATGAGCTCTTGCTTCCAATGCTTCCACGATGCAGTGATGCATCTTATTATTTATCATGGTCATATCCATAAAATATTTAGGAGCTTATGATGAGACCCTTTTGTGAAGGATACCATCTCAATCATAGTATGGATCTATTACTCACTCTCTCATTGGTCCTTTCCAGCTACCTCGATTTTTTTCGTTGATGTGAGCTTTCTTTCCATAATCTTTCCATAGTGTTGAATCTTAGCTATATTGTTTTGTCTTGCTTCAGGACGAAACTTCCCTTTCCTGTTTGAGTCCTTTAGCCTTTAACACTTTTTCCCATAGCTTGTCCTTTTTCCATCATGCATAGATACCACAAGTTGTTAAATGAGGTAACTTATTGTCCCAAGGACACTTGTCACCTTGCTCATTAAAAAAAAGATGATTTTCTTCTTATCATCTTTCTCAAATCTCCCATTGAGATCTTATCAAGATATCCCTTCATTCTTTGATTCCTTCAATTTTGTGTAGATCAGGTCTAAGAGATATGGCCTTTTTTAATGCATTTTCAGAGAATATATCTTCTAGAATTTTATATATCTCTTTCATGATTCCTCGCTTGCTACATAGGGATGAGAGGACCTTGGACTAATTTCATAAGAATTCTATGATTCCCTCGATCCTTTTGCATGCATTCAAGCAATTCTTGACCTTCAGATACTTTTCCATAGATATCAATGACCTCTCTTCCGGGGACTATATCTATCCTTCTTTATTATGCAAGGAATTTCGATGTCCCAACCAATTTATAGATCTCCTTGCAAACACGAAGCCATTTAACCAAATTTGATTATAGAATGAAAGATACTTACTTGACATGTGAAGATGAAATCTTCACCTTGATCATGTTGAAAGTGATTGAAGTTGATACATTGATGCTTCCTTTGGATGAGATTCTTATTGTAATGATTGGAAGCTTGTATTCTTGCCTTCAATTTACTTTGACTTATACATCTTATTGATCTAGGTGGATATTGGTGGCCACCTGCCAATTCCACTTGGACCCACACCATTATTTCTTTCAATTTTTCAGTTTCCTTAATTGTAGCACAATTTACTATTTTTAGCAGTTTTTCGGGTCTTGAACTTCTGAAGCCGTTTTGAGGCCCTAAACAATGTTCTTTTGGGAAAACTGGGAGCAACATGGGCCCATGGACTGATGTTGCTCTTCCCAAAATTGTATTCCTCTGATAGATCTTTCTAACAAGGTATTGTGCGTGTCAAACGGAGATCATATGCCAAAGTTACGACCCCGGGAAGTTGATGTACCAATTTACCCAAAACGGGGCCCATAGTTTGGCGCTTCATCTACTAGGGTTAGATTTTTGGATGTTTAGGGTTTTCCATTGTTTCTCAGCAATAAATAGGCCTTCGAGCCTCATTGTAAGACAGTTCAGAGGCATGTATCCGCCACATCTCTCCTTAGAGATAAGCTACCATCACCCAAGCTAGTTTATTTCTATTTCTATTTGTAAGCATGTTTCAGTGTTTTACATTAATGAAATAGAATATTATTTATGCTTCGTCTCTATATTTATGGTTATCTCTGTAATTTGTTGTGTTCCTGTTTAAATATGGATTAGTGGTATCAGAGCGATCTGCTCTTTCTCAATTTTTTTTTGCATATCCCCAATGAGGTTTGGATATAAGGAATTAGGGCTTGAACTGGTTGAACCTTTGCAAGACCAGCCTCGCAAATCTTGATGGCCTCCCATGGCAAATGAAAATAAAGACGAGGGGGCAGGAGATCCTATCAAAATCTTGGTCAAAGAAGCCCTCGAGCAACAAAGGAACGCGATGATGGACAACTTTGCCCAGATCCTTCACCGGCTACCCAGAGGCGACACATCTACTTCCAACAGCTACTCTGGAAGGGCCACACCCTTTAAGGTACAAGTTAACTTTGACATTCCCATATTTGGGGGTCAAATAGATGCAGACGTTGTAGATAAATGGTTAAATCTGCTAGAAGGATATTTTTCTGTTCATGATTTTTCTGGTCGGGAAAAGATTACTTTCACTCTTCTCAAAGCCGCCCCCCACATTAAGGATTGGTGGGAAACCTACTGCAAGAAGAAAGATATAAGTACGGCCTCACTTTTTTCAGCTGCACCCACTAGGAATTCATTTTGGAACACCATCAAGGAGTAGTACTACCCTGTCAAAAGCTATGAGGATAAATACATAAAGTGGACCACGCTGCAGTAGGGGAGGGACCAAGATGTGTTGGAGTTTACCAATATTTTTCATACCCTTCGCACAAAGTTATGTATCAAGGATTCTGAGCTGCATTTGGTACTCAAATATCGCAGTTGCCTACACAGGTACATCCACGACAAGATGGAGTTCCTGGACATCTCTTCGTTCGGTAAGGCATACTAATACGTTGTCAAGATCAAGTAGAAGTTTAAATAGAAGAAGCTAGACTTTGTATCTGCAAATCCGAAGCAAGGGAAAAGCGCCCCCAAACCACTGAACAAAGGACAAAGCCAAGGCAGGGTGGCTCGGGACAACCAGCCAAAGCCGCAAGCAAAGGACAACACCGTGAAGCAGAAGAAGGACACGGGAAAGTGGTGTGAGTTCCATAAGAGCTCCACTCACAACACAAGTGAGTGTTAGGCCAAGTAGTCACTGGTGGCCGAGCTAAAGTTTTTAGAATCAGATGCATGTTTAGACTCTGAGTCAAAACCCGATAGAATGACAAAGGGAAGCAGATTATCGATGCGGAGCCCAATGCCACTGTTGCCACCACAAAGATCCAGAAGGAGGAACCCAAAGATCCAAAGGAGGAGGAGCGCCTCTTCCACTCTCAAATGTGGGTAAAGGGCTCCCCACTACAGTTCATTATCAATAACGGGAGCCAAAATAACCTCATTTCGGCAAAGGTCATGAAGCATTTGGGCTTACCGACCACAACATATCCACAACCGTACACCATCGAGTGGCTTCACCAAGGACGAAATCTTCGCCTGAGCCAAGAGTGTCACCTTCCATACAACATCAAGCCCTTCGCGGATGAGGTATTTTGTGACGTTGCTCCCCTTGATGTTTTTGATGTATTATTAGGCCAACCATACTTATGGAAGTGACATGTTGTATATGATTCAAGGCCTCATGTTGTTATTGTTACTTTGGGAAATAAGTTGTACAGGATACCGAAGGTAGTACCGCCTACCGCCACCTCTTTGGTTACTGCAAAACAATGTAGTAAGATCATTTCCAAAACCGGGAAATTTGTTTTCCTGATGATATGCCCTTAAGGAAATAAGAAGACGGTGTCCACAACCTCCAGACAGGTCCCCTCCACGTGACAACTACAGATGGACAATGTCGTGGAGGAGCACGAGGAAATCTTCACCTCCCCTGCAAGGGTTCTTCTGCACTGTCAAGTCAAGCACTCCATCGATCTGACCCTAGGTGCGTCGCTACCCAATGGACCAATCTATTGGCGCTCCATTATGGAGAACGATGAAATCAAGAGGCAGATTCAAAAGCTGCTACAGAAAGGTCACATCCAACCGAGTACATCACCTTGTGGGAGCCCGATCGTGTTGGTACAGAAGAAGGATGGGACTTGGAGAATCTGTATTGAATATTGAGTGTTGAACAAGATCACTATCTGGAATAGGTACCCGATCCCCCAGATTGATGACCTTCTGGACCAACTGAAGGGGGAAAAATATTTCAGCAAGATTGATTTGAAGTCAGGATATCACCAGGTACAAATCGAACCCTTCGATGTGTGGAAGATTACCTTCAAAGCCAAGGAAGGCCTTTTCGAATGGTTGGTTATGCCTTTCGGGTTGACAAATGCTCCTGCAACCTTCATGAGGCTAATGGATGGCATCTTGCGGCCATTGACCAGCTCATTTGTAGTTGCATACTTGGATGACATCCTGATCTTCAGCTAGAGTTGGGAAGAGCACCTCCACCACATCTAACAGGTTCTCCAAACATTGTGACAACACAAGTTATGTGCCAATTTGGATAAATGCACTTTTGGCATGACCCAAGTTTAGTATCTGTGACACATTATTGATGAACAGGGAGTGCATGTGGATCCAGCCAAGATCCAAGTCATTCGGGGTTGGCCATCTCCAACCACTCTTACAACGCTCCGCAACTTTCTTGGTCTTGCCAACTTCTACCACAGGTTCATGTTGGGATTTTCTCATATCACTTGGCCCTTGAGTCAAGTCACCAAGGGAGGAGCAAAAGCAAAATTCTTTTGGTATGAATCTCAACAGAACACATTTATAGAGTTGAAACATCGCCTCTTCTCAACACCAGTGCTCGCATTACCAGACTTGCAACAACCATTTGAGATCGAGACAAATGCCTCTAACTATGCTATTGGGGTCGTCCTTACTCAACACGAGCATCCAATGGCATATCACAGTGAGACACTTTCATACACAATACAGAAGTATCCAACTTATGACAAAGAAATGTATTCCATTTTACAGGCCTGCTGACAATGGAAGCATTACATTTTGGGGAAGGAAACGGTCATCCATAGAAACCACCGGCCCCTATAGTTCATACAGATGCAAGGGAAGTTGTAGAATGATGGCCATCAGTAGTGGTCCACATACCTGCAACAATTCCATTTGAATATCAAGTATAAGAAGTGTAGCACCAATAATGTTGCAAATTGCCTCAATCGACCACCGATCATGGTGCTAACCACTGTGCTCAACTCTTGTGGGAACGAGACTTCTGATTGGCCACTTCTCTACAAAAGCGACCAAAAATTCGGCCACACATACTAGACACTCTTGGAGGGTCAGCATGTTCCAGATTTTCACCCCCAGGATGCCATGTTATGCCACTTGGGTCACCTTTGTGTTCCTTTAAGCGAATGTGCCAAGATGATTTGGGAAGCACACTACAGTCAAGTTGTTGGGCATTTCGGGGTCGAGAAGATGGTTGCAGTACTACAGAAGTATTTCTATTGGTCGAATCTTCGACAGGGTGTCGGGAAGTACATCATATCCTACACTACCTGCGCCATTGCCAAACCGACCATCAAGAAGCAAGGCCTCTATACTCCGCTGCCTACCCCTAGTCGACCTTGGGAATCCATCTCCATGGATTACATGTCGAGCCTTCCTTCTACTAAGCATGGAAACGACTTTGTTTTTGTGGTTGTTGACAAGTTCTCAAAGATGGCCATTATGGTGGCCTGCAAGAAGAATATCACAGCAGAAGCCACTGCTAAACTCTTCTTTGAATAAGTGTGGGTACACTTTGGGATGCCACAGTCTATCATCTCATATCGGGACAGTAGGTTCCTTAGTACATTTTGGTCCAGTCTCTGGTCGATGCTGGACACCAAACTCACCAAGTCCACAGCCTTCCATCCCCAAACTGATGGCCATACAGAGGTTGTCAACAGGATGATCGTACACATCCTACGCATGTACAACTCAAAGCATCCACGCACATGGGATGATAGCCTCCCCTATTTTCAATACAGCTATAACCGGGCTCTCCACTACTGGACCGGCCACAACCCTTTTTAGGTGAGGTTGGGATTCCATCCACCATGTCCCATTGATGTGGCCATGCCATTTACATCTACTTAAGCAGATTTGGCTCACGTCCAGTCTAAAACAGATAAGGAAAATATCTTCATTGAGCACATCCAACCTATCCGCCAGCAGGTCCATGACATTTTGGAGAAATCAAATGTCAAGTACAAGCAGTGACACGATCAACATTGGGTGCCACACAAGTTTCAGGTGGGTGACAAAGTCTGGTTGCATTTGAAAAAGGAATGCCTTATCAGAGCCTATCAGAAGCTCATACCACTCTGATATGGTCCTTACACCATTACCAAGGCTATGGAGACAATGCATTCGAGCTCGGCATTCCACCATTCCTTGGCCTGCACCCAATGTTCAATGTGGACTGTCTTCAACCATACTTTCCACAATTACTAGACACATCCGACATTGCAAAACAGCTCACACCAACAGAGTTAAATCCAGATTGCATGGAACAAGCTACAACTGATCGGATCATGGACACACAAATCAAGCACACTTGCCAACAGAAGATCCAACTATATTGAGTTGTCAAAGCATGCCAACTCCTTCACCAGGGCAAGTGGCTCACCAGGGACCAAGTTCAGCAGAAGTTTCCTCATCTCATGGAGGAACTCAACACAATGGGGACCATTGCTGCCTAAGGGGGGAGGAATGATCCAGGTGGATATTGGGGGCCACCTGCCAATTCCACCTGGACCCACACCATTCTTTCTTTTAGTTTTCCAGTTTCCTTAATTGTAGCACAATTTACTACTTTTAGCAATTTTTTCAGGTCCTGAACTTTCAGAGCCATTTTGAGGCCCTAAACGACATTTTTTGGGGAAAACTAGGAGATGTTGCTCTACCCAAAGTTGTAGTCCTCAGATAGATCGTTATAATGAGTTATTGTGCGCATCAAACGAAGATCGTATGCCAAAGTTATGACACCGAGAAATTGATGTACCAATTTACCCAAAACTGGCCTATAGTTTGGTCCTTCATCTCCTAGGGTTAGGTTTTTGGATGTTTAGAGTTTTCCATTGTTTCTCAATGGTAAATAGGCCTTCAAGCCTCATTGTAAGACAATTCAGAGGCATGTAGCCACCACATCTCTCCTCAAAGATAAGCTACCATCGCCCAAGCTAGTTTATTTCTATTTCTGTTTGTAAGCATATTTCAATATTTTACATTAATGAAATGAAGTATTATTTTTGCTTCATCTCTGTATTTATGGTTACCTCTGTAATTTGTTGCATTCTTGTTTAAATCCATATCACTTATCCTTATGATTAACAAACTATTGATATACTTGAGATTGCATTGTTTTTCTATCACATAAGTGGACTATGGAACTTTGTAATATGCAACATCGTGTAGAACCATAGAGCATTGAGGTAACTTGCCATGATTATCATCTTACAGTATTGAGACCCATCAGTTAATATTACTATGGTTGTCCATACAAACTTCTATATGTTATCGAATCAAGCTTTGCAGATCCAATATGTCAAGATTGTTCTTTTTATAGAAAGGATTCAATCCAAGGTTGAGATTATCGTGGTGTGACATAGACCAAGACTGTGAGAGGTACCAAAATTGCTGCCATTTACTCGAGTTCTGAGCACTTGTGATCTAACACTGAGACTTCATCTTTTGACTGAGATTACTTAATCATATTGTGGCATCGAGATCTCAATAGCATAGCACCGAGACTGTGGGTAGTATGAGACTATGAAATTACCTGAGAACTTCATATAAGGATACAAAGTCTTACTGTAGGACTAAATTGTCTTTCTGTTGTAGATTGTTTGCTTGATTATATAGACAAAGTCCCCTGCCATTGTATAATGTTGTTGTAGATTGATCCTTAAGTGTCTCATTTTGAAGAATCTAGGGCAATGTAGGTTAATAAGATTTTTCTTGCCATGATAACTATTTGGTATTTTAACTTTTCTTATTAGCACAATCTTCGCTTGTTGTTATTAGAGTTGTCTTATCAATTCCTTAGATAGTTACCAAAACAAAAGAGACAAGAACCTCTCACTCTTTGAGAGGAAAACCCGCACAAAATTATTCTTATAGATATTCTAATTGATGAATACCAAGACCATGACCCTTGACCTATTAGGACACTCCAATACCACGACACCAATCCTCTTCTTTATCACTACCGATATCATCATCATCATTATTGCTTCACCAAAGTCATCATTACTACACCTTCGTTGAGATATTCATAATAACAATGAGATCATTACTATTGCACCATTACTACACCTTCACTAAGATATTCACCCTGTAACTATGTCTCCATCAGGATCAAGACTATATCCATAATAAGATCATAATTGAATCTATGTTGAGATCATGACTACATCTAGAGGTATGTTGAGATAGAGTGTGTCATTGTGAGATCTCCTCATCACAAATATACCGAGATCATGATTGCATCTAGAATTATGCAGAGACAGAGTGTTCTCTTCCTACACTGAGATCCACATCATTATAAATATGTCAAGACTGTCTAGAATACCGAGAATTTGCTTCTGGGGTACCCATTCGAAAAATCACAGAGAGGTTGGTCTATCTGAAATACTATAGCCCTGTACTCATCAGGAACATTGTACCCCTGTACTTCATCTGAAATTTCAAAGGATCCAAGTTTTGTACTCCACCTTTGCGCAGACCCTAGCTGGGTATTTATAGTAGTTTGTCCTCCATAAATGAGCCGACGTGTCATGCTAAACGAGTGTGTCTCCATAGGTGAGCCGACATGACTTCTTTTAATTTGATTTGCAGGCCGACTTCTTCAAGAGGGTTTGTGCTTGTCTTTGGAGGGCTTCTAGACATTTCTTATAGACTTGTATACATTAAACATAGGTTCAATAAGAGCTTCTTCATACATGACATTGACTCTTTGACTTAAAATAAATCCTAAGGATCTCAATGGGAGCCACTAACAAATAAACCTCTTACTCATGAAACCCATGCTGCAAGGCATACAAAAATAATTTTATTTCTTTTATTTAATCATTTACAAATATCATGTCATTATGAAGACCGAATCTAGTTACACTTTCTTCAGGACTCCCTCTTAACTAGGGAGGAATTCATAATGGTACTTGGTCATTCTCAATCTGAAGAATTTCTCATAAGAAGAATTAGATTGGTAACCCATCTCTATAGCATCATAGTAAACTACAACTCTATCTCTCATCAGATTAGAGCACAATGTTGGCGAGACCAATGACTATAAACACCTTCATCATTGTCTCTCAAGGTACATACCCACCCAGGTGTTCACTGAGTATGACCTTCTAGGACTATTCTTATCTAGGGTTCCCAACCCTCAAAGAATATTGGTCCTCTTGCCTACTCTTATCTTGGATACCCTACAAATCCTCAAACAGCATCGAATCCTAGAGATATTCACCCTGTAATTATGTCTCCATCAGGATCATGACTATATCCATACTGAGATCATAATTGAATCTATGCTCAGATCATGACTACATCTAGAGGTATGCCGATATAGAGTGTGTCACTGTGAGATCTCCTGATCACAAATATATTGAGATCATGACTACATCTATAAGTATGACGAGACAGAGTGTTCTCTTCCTGCACCAAGATCCTAACCATTATAGATATGTCGAGACTATATAGTATGTCAAGACTTTACTTCTGGGGTACCCATCCAAAAAACCACGTAGATGTTGGTCTATTTGAAATAATGTACCCCTGTACTCATCCAAAATATTGTACCACTATACTTCATCCAAAATTTTAGAGGATATGATTTTTGTACTCCACCTGTGTTGAGACCCTAGCTTGGTATTTATAGTAGTTTGTCCTCCATAAATGAACCGACATGTCATGTTGAATGCGTGTGTCTCCATATGTGAGCCGACATGACTTCTTTTAATTCAATTTGCAATCCAACTTCTTCAAGAGGGATTATGCTTGTATTTGGAAGGCTTCTAGACATTTATTATAGACTTGCATACATTAAACACAGGTTCAAGAAGAGCTTTGTCATACATGACATTGAATCTTTGACTTAAAATAAATCCTAAGGCTTAATGGGAGCCACTAACAAATAAACCTCTTGCTCATGAAACCCATGCAGCAAGGCATACAAAAATAATTGTATTTCTTTTATTTCATCATTTATAAATATCATGTCATTATGAAGACCGAACCTAGTTACACTTTCTTCAACGTCATTCATTCTAGGAATACTATGGTTAACTACAATTGATGCTTTTATAAGTTGTAGATCTGGTGATATGTTTATTTCTGATTGAAGTTCAATAAAGAAATTCACATTATATCCTCCTGCAAAAACAACAATAGAGGTAGAAAGTGAAGAATGGATAGATGATGATACTGATATATGACCAATCTTTGTTACTTCACAAATAGATGAAGAAGATTAGATTTTGAATTCAATAGAAAATAATGAATCTTCCTCCTATTGTGAACTTAATCAAAGTTTTCAAGAACAATGTAATATTGAATATCTATCATCTCGTCAATTTTCTTTACATTATATGGAAAGAATTTGGCAATTCTTAATATAAATCTTTCGAGAAAAAACTTTGAACATCAATAATAATTTGGAAGAATCTCAAAAGAAAGAATTAATAAAGACGTTACAAGAACATTCCTCTACTTATGCATGGGAATATGCTGACATGAAAGGAATTGATCCCAATACTGTATACATCATATCTATATTGAAGAAAATGGCAAACCAATCTGACAACCTCATAGAAGAATGAATCCAAATTTAAGAAAGTGTTAAAGATGAACTACAAAAATTGTTAAATGTGAGTTTCATTTATCCAATATCATATAGCCAATGGGTTTCACCATTGGTAATTGTTCCTAAAAAGAATGGAAAATGGAGAGTGTGTGTTAACTATAGGGAATTGAATAAAACTACTTTAAAAGATCATTTTCCACTTCCTTTTATAGATCAAGTTTTATATATATTGGCAGGAAAGAAATATTTTTCATTCTTGGATGGTTTTAGTGGATATAACCAAATCCAAGTAGATCTAGAAGATCTAGATAAGACCACTTTTACTTGTCCATGGGGAATCTATGCCTACCGAGTACTTCCTTTTGGGTTATGTAATGCACCTGCAACATTCCAAAGGGCAGTTTTAGGCATTTTCTCTGATCTAATTCATGATTGTGTAGAAGTTTATATGGATGATTTTACTGTATAGGGAAATTATTTTGAAGAAGCTCTTAAAAATTTGGAAAAAGTTTTCATTAGATGTAAAGAAGAAAATCTCTCATTAAGTCATGAAAAATGTTTTATGATGTTTACTGAAGGAATTGTTTTAGGACACCATATTTCAGGAAATAGAATTAGAGTCGATTAATCATCTAAAGTAGAAGTTATTTCTAAATTATCAATTCCAACTTGTAAAAGAGATGTTCGAAGTTTTCTTGGTTTTGCTGGCTATTATAGAAGATTCATAGAAAATTTTACAAAAATAGCCTCTCCACTTTTCAAATTACTCACAAAAGATTGTGAAATCATTTGGAATTCTAATTACCAAAAAGCTTTTGAAACATTGAAGGAAAAGATTTCTGAAGTACCCATTCTAAGAGGAGAAAATTGGAAACTACCTTTTCCACATTTCGACTGACGCTTCTGATACAACTTTAGGAGTTGTATTAAGACAAAAGGATTTAACTCCTTATGCCATTTACTATACCAATAAAAATTTGACTCCTACAGAGTTAATTACACTGTAACAAAAAAGGTGTTTTTAGTTGTTGTCCATGCCATCAATAAATTCAAACATTACATCATGAGTTATGAAACCTTCATATACATAGATCATTTTGCAATTAGATATTTAATCAATAAACCAATCACTCATGGAAAAATTACAAGATGGTTATTGTTGTTACAAGAATTCAATATTACTATTTTGGATAGAACTGGAAAACAAAATACAGTCGTTGATTTTCTATCTAGGATTCAAAATGATAATAACGATGTTCCGGTAGAAGATATTTTTCCTGATGAATATATTTTTGCAATATCTATTAAATCTCTTGGGTTTGCGATATTGCGAATTACTTAGCTTACACGGAAGTTACCACCATATTTGTCTCCTTGGATTAAAAAAAAAAAAAAAATATAATATATATATAATATATATTATATATTATATATATATATATATATATATATATATATATATATATAATTCAAACTAGTGTATCCTATTCATGGATAAATGAAGAATTGTACAAAACAGGACATGATTTAATCATTCGATGATGTGTTAGAGAAGATGAAGTACCAGAGATATTGAATGCTTGTCATGACGATCCATGTGGAGGGCATTTTGCTGATAAAAGAATTTCTTATACATTCCTTCTCTTAGGATAATATTGACCTTCCCTTCTTAAAGATGCCAAGGAATATGTTAAGAGATGTAAAAATTGTCAAAGAATGGGAAAACATGTTCCTTTAGATGAAATGCCTTGACATCCTCAAGTACTTATTGAACCCTTTGAAAAATGGGCTTTATATTTTGTTGGTCCAATCAATCCACCATCAAGACAAAAAATGTATATTCTTATTTGTACATATTATGTCACAAAATGGGTAGAAGCTAAAGCACTTTCTTATACTACTGAAAATGTTGTAGTTTCATTTATTTTTTAGGATATTTTCACTCATTTTTTTGTCCCAAGGGAAATTGTGAGAGATCAAGGGACTCAAATTATATCCAAGTTGGTACAAAAGATAATGGATGAATACAAAATCAAACATAGAAGGTCAACTCCATACCATCCATAAGCCAACAAAAAAGTTGAATCTACCAACAAAGTAATTAAAGCAATTCTTACCAAAATTGTGCATTTGCATAGAAGGGATTGGACAAAAAATCTTCCAGAAGCTTTGTGGGCACGTCACACCACATGGAAAAATACAACTGGCCACACTCCTTATGAACTTGTTTATCGAAAACAAGTCCTATTTCCTATTGAGGTCCAGATAAAGACTTTTAAAACAACAACCAAATTGGGTCTTGATTTATCAGAAGCCCAAAGACAAAGAATAGAACAATTGAATGAACTTGATGAGATGTGACAAGATGCCATTAAAAGAACTAATATAGTCCAGAAACAAAGATCTAGGTGGCATGATAAGTTTATCAAAGAAAGGAAATTTCATCCTAGTGATTGGGCATTGCTTTTTGATTCAAAAATAAAAATAAAAAAATCCAGGAAAATTTCATACTCATTGGCTTGGTCCATATGAGATTGAAACTCTCTTTGATAATGGAGCAGTTAGAATAAGAACTATTGATGAAGAGAAGGTGACCTTCCTTGTAAATGGTCACAGATTACGAGTATATCATAAACCATTAACAAAGGAAGAATTCATAAAGGATCTGCAATGTAATTTTGATTTAAAGTTGGCTAAAGAAGTTATATATATATATATATAAACATGAAAACTTAGAATTCTTGGCAGCTTAGATTTTCTTTTCCCTATTCTAGTCCCAATTTCTTTTTATTCATCTTTTTTCTGTTTTGAAATAATACAGCTACAGAATTGTCAACAATCTGCAACTCTAACAAAATTCTGCAGCTGAACTGACAGATTATGACAAGAGCAAATGGAAATTATGGTAAATGCAAAATTTCAATAAAGATTGCCACTGAAGCAACTTGACAACCTGCTAAAGATAAGTCAAAAGTAGTAATACAAGAGAGAAAAGGTATGTAAATATTGAGTTATATAATAAAGGAAAAACATTTGAATTATGAAATTAAATGATGGATGATCATTGTTACTGCCATGCTGAGTAATGATTACCCTTAATTGGTTCGACACAAATTTGATTATAACGAAAATATAAATGTCTTGTCGACTAATGTGGACTTTAAATTTTGATATCATTCAAAATCACCTCACTGCTCTGCTCATCATTCCTCTAATTGTTGAACACCTCCATCTCATTTAACCCTATTTTAGTGCCAATATTAACTTCGCCTAAAACTTTGTTTTCATCATACTCAAATTTCTTCCCATCCCTTGAACTTGTCAAAAACAATGATTATGGGTTAAACTTCCTATATCATGGGAGTCATTATGAGGTCAGAGCCGAATGGAATTAGGTTTCTGGAGGGTTACCCACAGGTCAAACAAATGCCGCAGCAAGCTCGATGGTTGAAATTTGTGGAGAAATTCGATGACCATGAAAAGGATGTAACAAGATATTTTGCTAGGGTGTATGACGATGTTGAAGCAGATATCAGGGACATAAAGCTGGTATTGACATAATCCTTCATAGTAGAAGCCACATAATTGCCAAGAGTTGGAGAAAGTTGGTTTGAGAACATAAGAATTGAAGAAAGAGAATGGAGGGTTTTCCTCAAAAATCCAAGTATGGAAATTTCTAAATTTAAAAGGGGAATTCCAGTTACGGCTTTGAAAAATAAATGGAGAAACTTGTTGTTGATCATTCAATCATTTAGAACTTATGAAGGAAGGTTTGGAAATATGTTCTTTTATCATGCAATATTAATGATGAATTTTCTAAATGGAAATGAAATTAACTTAGCACATTTTCTACTTCAAAGTTTAAGAAAAATGGCTAAAAGCATTCAAAGGAAAATTCAGTCTATAGATAGTGCTATATATCACCATGGTTTATTGAAAATCTTGATTGAAGCACACCTAAGAAACATTGGAGACACTTGGGAAGTTTTCCTAGTTAGGAATCATTTCAAGGAAGCAGAAATATAAGAGCCCAGTGATAAAACAAAGAAAAGTAAAAGGAAGTTGACCATAAAAGAGAAACCACGGGAACAACACTCAGAAGATGAAACTCCTCTTGCAGATACGCTAGTAAATCTTAAGAAGAAAAATGTTAGAAGAACATAATCCACCACTCAAGAAGAAAATTCATCTAAAGAGAAAACAAAGCAGAGAAAGGTTAAGGAGCAATCCCTTATTACTAAGTCATCATCTTATGTAAGGAGGAGTGAAAGCCTCACTAAATTAATGCATGAACAACCTCGACAATCCCCAAATTTTTTTTTATTTAGAAATGGAAACTACAGTTCCATCACCTACAATTCCATCACCTATAGTTCCATCACCGATTCAATCACCAATTGCTAATGCAGTAAGGAAAACTCCAGAGATTGATTCAGCACAACAGGAAATTTACGACTATATAGAGGAAAAGAAAGCTACAAGCAAAGTCATTGCGTCATCTTTAACTCAAGGTGAAAATGAAGGACTCAATTCAAATATTTCAAGGGACCTTTAGGTTGAAGAAACCATCAAACAAGAAATTTACGAGTTAGAAGTATTGAATAGACATTTAAAACAGGAAAATGAAGCAGTGAAGGCGCATAATGAAATCCACAGATCCCAGAATGAAAATATACTATTAGACCTTGGTATGTGACACAAGAAAAATAAGAAACTGAATGCTCAGAACAAATTTATTAGGAGGAAGATTATGGGCTTTAAACACACAATTCTGATGAAGAGCGAAGGATGACAATCACTACTAAGGATTCAAGGAGAAGTAATTTGGATGTCCTTGCTCAAGTATCTGAGGCACTTCAGTAACAAAAAGGACTTACAAATTTTGAATTTTTTCATGAGGACATGCAATGTCTTCTATGCAGGGGAATTTTGAACCCCATAATTGCTTCTTTTTTACACTCCTTTTTCCATCTTAATCCTTCTTTTTTCACCTTCATAAGTTACAATATGGTATTAGTTTACAAGGTTTAAGCATAACAAGTATATAATCATCATATATTTCATAAGTGTCATTTGTCTTTACTATTTGACTTAATATCTACCTAAGCTACTGAATTACAGTGATTTTGTAGCTGATAAAAGTTTTTGTAGCTAGATCCAAGGTTCAATAGGTTACAGAGCTCCATTCGAGAAACAAGGCACATGGGTAGTTGGAAAATAATGAGGACAACAATTCATTCCTATTTGCAGATTTTGGATCGATGAAACAAGCACCTTATCAGTCTGGTCAAAGGATAAGTCAAACGACGTGGAAGATGTGGATCAAGCGAGTGAGATGCATATTTTCTGTTTCATGATTTGCTATGTTGTTAGAAAATCATAAATAAGATTATGATATCTTATCTCTTGGGATAATTATCGCTGATGTTGATTAGCATAGGCGTAAAGCCCTAAAAACATTTATTGCGTAAGGGACTTATAAATATGCCTCTCGGCATAGCTAAACAAGACGAGAATTGTATTTGAGAAATACTATGTTTTGATATGAAAGCTTTGTTTCAACTCCATTACTTGTTGTGCATTCCAATGCGTGAATAATTGTTTTGAAAGGTTTATAATGTTTCCTACTTCTCGTAGGAGGGCCCCCTTAAGACAATAAGGATTTTGTTCATTTACAGTCAATATTTCTGCACAGATTTCCTTTAGATTTTGTCGATTCATTCAAGTATTCACTTTTTCATTTTTAGATATAGATTTGAAATTATTTTACTAATCATTTTATTGATCAGGAAAGGAGAGATATCAGATGCATATGGATAGAGCTTGATTCAAAATAGCAGTAGGAATTTAAGTTCTATATTGCAGTAGTTTTTAATCACAGTTTTCATAGAAATAGATTTATGGGTATGATTTGAAGAGTGGTTTTATTTAAGTACAAGTGTGGTTTTATTTAAGTATAAGTGTCGGTTATGATTCTTATTCAAGCAATTATGATTTCCATTTGAATGTAATCTCCAAGAGTGAATTTCATTTGAGAAAGTGTGTTTGATTTTTATTACAGCAGGTGTGATTTTACCTTAAACAAGTGTGAGAGTGATTTTAATTCAAACAAGTGTGAGTGTGATCTTATGAAGCAAGTTTGAAGTTTCTTTTAAGTAGGATGAAATTGTTATTTAAGCAAAGGGAGCATAATTAAACTCAATTGATATGAGCAACTTGTTTACTTATATAACCATAGAGAAACATGTGAATATTGATAACTCAAATTGACTTAGGCATTTTATAAGTGACAGAGACTTCTAGCACATACAGTGCATATACATTTCATTAGTTTACTAGCCCTGGTTGACAAATTTATGTAAATAATTTAACATCAATTAAATTACCAAACATAATCCCAAGCTAATGGTGTGGATGAAAGAAAGAAAAATTCCATAGTGGAAGCTCCCCAAGCTATGTTGCATAATCAAAAGATGCCTAAGTTCCTCCCAGAAGAAGCTACAAATAATTTGGTCTATGTTCAAAATAGGGTTCCTCATCAAGCTCCGAATAACAAGACTCCCAAGGAAGTGTTTATAGGAGTGAGGTTTGATATTGGTCATCTAAGGATATTTGGCTGCCCCGTGTACTTTCATGTTCCAAAGGATAGAAGGAACAAGCTAGAAGCCACCAGAAATAAAGGTACATTTGCTGGATATTATGAAAACTCTAAATCATTTAGAATATATATAGTTGGTCAAAGGAAAATCTAGTTTAGTAGGGATGTAACTTTCTATGAAGATGTTTCCCTTGGAAAAGCAAGGGATGTTTCTCTCCCTCCTCCTATTGAGAAGAAAGCTGATGATATGGACCTACTAGAAGATCATTATGTGTTGGAATCTAAGAAGGATATTGTTGAAAATCCCATGCAGCGTATGGACCCCTTGGATACTCCTCCAAGTGATCCCCCTTCTAGGAATTGACCACTCTGGATTCATGATACATTATAGGATGTTGAGGGACATGTTCTTGCTAAAGGGACCTTTAGAGAAATAAAGAAGCCATCTTGATACCAGGGATACGTTGTAGCTATGAGCTCCATTATATAGGCTAAACCTCCCACTTTTGAAGAAAAAATGAAAGAATAGGTTTGGAAGGCTGCCATGGTCGAAGAATATGAGTCTATTGCAAAGAATTATTTATGGGATGTTGTTCTGAGACCTAAATGAAAGTTTGTAATGACTTCAAAGTGGTTATACAAAATCAATCATGGAGCTGATGGAAGCATTGAGAAGTATAAAATGAGATTCGTGGCTCAAGGTTTCTCCCAGAAAGAGGGAGAAGACTATGATGACTTTTTGGCACCACTTCAACAAATTATGTGGAGATGCTATTGGAACTGATTTGGCGAACCTCTTTGAGTATCGAAAATTGGTTGGGGCATTGATGTTCCTCGTGAACACTTATCCAAATATATGTTTTGCAGTCAACACTTTGAGTCAATTCATGACTGAGCCTCTTCATGCACATTAGGTTGTTGCCAAGCACGTGTTGAGATATTTACATGGGGCAATTAATCTTGGTCTAAGGTATACTACCAGAGATATGAGACTACATAGATATATTGATGTTGACTAGGCTAGAAATGTAATTAACAAGAAGAGCACATCAAGGTGTTGCTTTAGCTTGAGATCTACAATGATATCTTGGATGAGCAAGAAGCACAGGTCTATAGCCTTGAGCACGACCGAGGCAGAGTATATCGTTGCTAGCATGGCTAGCTGTGAGGAAGTTTGGTTGAGGAAGCTCTTTGGAGAGTTGTTTAAGCTAGTCCTAGATATGACAGTGATGTATACGATAACAAGAGTTGGATTCGATTGACAGAGAATATCGTATTTCATGACAAGTCCAAGAACACTGAGATCAAGTACCATTATATACGAGACATGGTGCAGAGAGGAACCATGAGACTCCATCACATTTCGATTGATGAGCAATAGCATACATACTTACCAAGGCTTTGTTGAAATATAAGTTCTTGGTATTCAAAGAGAAGCTTGGACTGATGGATGTGACCATCCCAGGTAAGGGTCCCGACTAATCGAACACAATGAGTTATTCTTTTCCCCCTTGTCTAAGCTCCTAGGGTGAGGAATTGAGTCGGAGATCTCCTCGGATTGAGGGAACTCTCGATAATAGGATAATTTTTTATCCTTACCTCTTGGTAAGTAATATTATAGATTTTAACCCCATATAGAAATTACCTACATACGAATTCTAAAACACATAAAATAAACAATGCAAGAGCATAACACATAAAACATATATACATAGAGATTTTCCCCTGGATCCCAAAACCGGGATTACCAGCTTGATTTTTCATTATGTTCCTTTCAATGTTATAATACATATGTATACATGTTGAAGCATCCAATACCATAAAGAAAACCATCGCGTCCAAAAAACATGTGCAAAAATCATGTACAAAACCATAAGTGGGTCCGCCCATCCTAACATATGGTCCAAAACCAAAATTTTCCTGGGCGCTGCCCTGGACCCCATAAAGTGGGGTTACGGCTACACCTCAAACCCCCTGTGACCCCCTCCCCCCTGCTACACAATCGGTGCAACGAAAGGGGGCTCCCGCCTCCCCACCCCCTCTAACACCCCAGTTAACTACGTGAGCTAGTCGTGGAAAGAATATAACACAACCCAACATTCTCCCACTTGTTGTTTTCTTTCCACAGGGGGCCACAAGAGAGCTTAGTCATTTTTCCAGCCCTCAAATGCCCATTGTCTCTCTACACCAAGAGAACTTCTCAGAGCTCATATATTTTTTCAATGCATCTGCAGTATTCTTCAAAGTGTCCACCTTTACCAGCAACACCTTTTTGTCTTCATTTATATCCCTCACAAAGTGATATTGAACATCAATGTGCTTTGTCTTTGAATGATATGCGGGGTTCTTTGCCAAGAAAATTGCACTTTGGCAGTCACAATCTATCCTTATAGCTCCCTGTACTAACCCCACACTTGAACACAATCTCTGCAACCAAACTGCTTCCTTGCTTGCATGAGTGGCTACCATGTATTCTACCTCTGTAGTTGATAGTGCCACTACAGATTGTTTCTTACTCATCCAACTGACTGCACCTCCAATAGGTTAAACACATACCCACTTGTAGATCTTCTCTGATCCAGATCTCCAGCCCAGTCTGCATCAACAAAGCCACGGATATCCAACATTTTGTCCAATCCTGGTCTTCCTTGGTAGCACAAACCATAATCACTAGTGCCACGCAAATACCTGAAAACCCACTTCACTGCTGTCCAGTGCTCCTTCCCTGGTTTTGACATAAACCTGCTCAATACTCCCACTGCATGTGCAATGTCTGGTCTAGTACAGACCATTGCATACATCAAGCTACCTACTGCACTTGCATATGGAACACGGGACATGTCCTCTTCCTCTTCTTGTGTCTTGGGACACTGTTCAGCAGATAACCTCACACCTACAGGAATAGGAACCTTCACCGGTTTACTATCCTGCATATTAAACCTCTGCAATATTGTCTCGACATACTTCCTCTGGTTAAACCAGAGCTTCCTCTTTGCCCGATCTCTTTTAATTTCCATGCCCAAAATATAGTTTGCAGCACCGAGATCTTTCATGTCGAATTTGGAGG
>APFE030767757.1:141783-156493 GCA_000404065.3 Pinus taeda | reverse complement strand
TTGCTACGCTGATGCTGGACTGGATCTTTGCATAGTTGAATGGCACTTTGATTATCACACCAAAGTGTAGTCAGATGCTTCTTCTGAAAGCCGAACTCTAATAGGATCTGACGAAGCCACAAGGCTCCCTTACTAGCTTCTACGACACCACGATATTCTGCTTCTGCTGAAGAAAGAGAAATGGCACCTTGTTTCTTGCAAGCCCATGTAATAGGTCCTGAACCAAGAGTGAACACATAACCGGAAGTAGACTTCCGATCATCAGGGTCACTAGCCCAATAGGAATCAGTGAAACCAACCGTTCACGAGAGAAGCTTATGTAAATTTTCTTTCTTTTATTAATAAATTTCCTGAAGTGGCCGCGTTGGCTCAGGCCGTGGACTGTTTCCCTCTTTGAGGGTTTTAACCACATCAAAATACTAGTGTATTGATCTTTGATCTGGTTGTGAGCGGTGTCCTTTGGTGTTCTGTCTGAGGAACTTACCCTGTAAATTCCTACACTCTTGTACTCCAAAGAAACATTTGGACATTTTTGCATATAAATGTTTTTCCTCCAATAGTTTTATCACCGAGTCAACATGATGAACATGATCCTTCCAAGACTTGTTGTAGATTAGTATATCATCAAAAAATACTAACACAAATTTTCTAAGGAAGTGTTTGAAAATGAAATTCATCAAACCTTGAAATGTAGAAGGTGCATTGGTAAGGCCAAAAGGCATGACCAAAAATTCATAATAAACCTCATGAGTTCTAAATGTTGTTTTTGGAATGTCTATAGTCTTCATTCTGATGTGATGATATCCAGAACAAAGATCCAACTTGGTGTGGTAAATTTATCCATGAAATTCATCCAACAATTCATTAGTGATAGGAATGAGAAATTTATCTTTAATAGTGAGCTTGTTGAGCTCCCTATAATCTGGACACATGCACCATGATCCATCCTTCTTGTGAACCAATACTACTGGAGCAAAGAAAGAACCTTGACTAGGTTGAATTATACCAACCTCTAGCAGTTCTGCAACCATATGTTCAATTCAAATCTTTTGGGCATAGGTATATCTGTAAGGCCTGATTTGTGGAGGAACACTTCTTGGGATGAAATGAATAGCATGATGATGATCACAAATAGGTGGGAGGCCTTTGGGAGTCTCAAATACCTTGGAATTATTTTCCAAGAATTTTTGGAGATCTAAAGAAACAGATGATTTCGATGTGGGAACCTCTAATGAACATAATTGTGAAATTATGCTTCATTTTTATTTCTTTAAAAGCATTGTCATTTCATTAGAGCTGATTATATTTCCCAATTTCCCTGCGATACCCCTAAATTCAACTTCCTTTCCTTCTGAAGAAAATTTCATGAAAATTTCTTGAAAATTAAAAGCTATTGTACCCAAGTATTTTAACCATTGGACTCCTAGTACCACATCAACACCACCCATTGGAACAGAAAGAATTGGGATATTCAATACATAATCTCCCATGGATAGCTTGATATTATGGCACTTTCCTGAGCAATGTATCGTTCATCCACTTGCAACCATCACTTGACACACTGGTGCTGGATATAGGAATCAATTCAATTCCTTGGCTACAATGAATAAAATTATGGGTACTACCCGAATCAATTGACACTATTACCTTTTTATTCTTGATATTCCCTTATATCTTGATAGTTTGAGTGGTAATTCCAGCCAATTCATTACAATATATGGTCGGAATCATTTCTTCTTTCTCTAGGGTTTTTTCCAAGTGTATATCTTCTTGTTTTGCGTCTCTTGTTCCTTTTCTTCCTCCTCTTCACAATCTATGTAAAATAATTTCTTCTCAGCACACTTATTACCTTTAGTGTATTTTCTATCACAACTGTAACAAAGCCCTTTTGCTCTTTTTTCTTCCAATTGTTGTGGTGTCAACCTTGTAGGTTGTGGATGGCTAGGGACAACAAAACTTCCATCTTTATGACTGTGAGTGGTAGGCTTCCTTGTTGCCATAATTTTTCTTTCCATTTTTCTTTCCAACCTGAACGCCTTCTCCAATGAATCAAGTTCCCAAAGGAGAACCTCATGTTGGATGTTACCCTTTAAAGTCCCTATGAACACATCAATCCTATGCTCCTCTGGAATATCTTTTACCCTTATATGAAATTTTTGGAAGTCCTCAATGTGCTCCATCATTGAACCCTTTTGTTTGAGATTTATCAATTGGCTAAAAAAAGTGTTGTTTTTTGTATCCTCATAATGTGCTATCATTTCATCCATAAAAATAGCCTAAGTGACAATTTGTTTATGAGAGAAAAGACATCGATACCATACAAACTGATTTGGATCCAAATATAAAGTTGCAATGCGTACCTTTTGTGTGTTTTGGACATTACGGAGATCGAAAAATTGCTCCATTTGTAGTATCCATGTTGCGAAATCGTTTCCATAAAACTTCCTCATATCGATCTTTGGAACATGGTGGTTCTTTGATCCAACATTAGACTTTATGAAATCATGATTAATATTTATTTGTTCTCATCATGAGTTTCCTTTACTACCCTTTCGCCATTAATAAGTATTTCTTGTAGAACTTTTGTCAAATATATCTTCAAATCTTCCATCTTAGCTTCCACACATTTATTTAAATCATCCATCTTATCTTCCATGCCATCCATCTTAGCTTCCATGCCATCCATCTTAGCTTCCACACCATCCATCTTAGCTTCCACGTTATTCATCTTAGTTTCTACGCCTTTCTTTAATCCATCCTTCTTAGCTTCCACACCATACATATTAGCTTCTACATCTTTCTTTAAACCATCAATATTAGCTTCTATTACTTTTTGTGCGAGTGAAATTTGTTGCACTTGGTTTTGTAACTTTGATATATCATGTTGCATTTCTTCCTCTTCTTCATGAGTCATGCTAAGCTTTTAGGTTTCTTACTAGGTGTTTCCATTTTCTTTCTTCAGGGCATCAATTACTAATAATAGTGCTTCCAATTCCCTTTGAATTCCTTGAAAATAATTTTTCAAACCAAACTTATGCAAAAATTAAAAAAAATAACTACACACATTTTTTCACTTTGTAGGAGCTCGATATTGAAATGACTGTAATTCTGTAATTTTGGATCTCCACGGTCTAAAAATGCAACCTACAGTATATTTCTATGCCTTATTTCCAATGCCACCAGTTTGATCGAAATCGGATTCTCCAAGAAAGAGTTATGCCCCACCTCCCAAGATGACCTTCTTATATGTTTTTCAGTAGCGAACTTGTACGACATGCCACATGTTACTGTTTCGACCATCAGACATAGAAACAATATAAAAAAATTACATTCCATCCTTTGTCCATATCGTCTTACGAAATTTCAATCTGATGCTCAGAGAGAATGTTATAACGATTTTCTCTAGGTCACCTTTTTTGGATGTAATTTAGAATCCTATAGAAACCCTAACTATCTTGGACGGTATCTCAGAAAATATAGTAAAAAAAGATTGGAAATTAAGTCTTGAACTTCATCATGAATTTGGATTAAATGGGTTTCAATTTTAGTGTCTGAACCTTCATAAAAAATAAATTATAGCGAAAATTCCATGATGGCCTCTTTGAGATGGAATTCTAGAGCTTGCAAAAACCCTAACTACCTCAGATCATATCTCCAAAAATATAGTGATACAAGATCTAAAATTCACACCTAAGGTTGAGAACACTTTTGGTTCAAATGGGGGTTTTCTGTAGCTTATAAAACTTCACAGAAAACAAGTTATATAAAAAAATCCATGATGACGTATTTGGAGTAGCGAAATCCTAGAATCCAAATCTTTGATACCAAATGTTATTAAACCAGCTCACAAAAAGATAGAAACGATAGATCAATGACTTATAAATCAGCCTCCTCGATGGGAAAACCTCATTTACATTACACAAATGAACAATTTTTGGATGATACAAATGACAAAATCTCCTTTCTATATATAGGAGTCTAAGGGGTCACAATATAACCAAAGCCGACCTAATAATAATAATATAAGTGCACAAAAATAACAATATGGGGACAATAGGGGCACAACAATAACAATAAGGGATAAAATGAAAATAATAATGGGGGAATTACTAGTATTATAGGGACCTTACATTTTAAGCCAATGTTATTTTATCAAATGGCATCAAATGCTTTCTTGATAAGGAAAATTAGTTTAAGAAAAATGTACTTGTTGACTTAAATATGATCAAGGATACTAAATATGGAAATATATATACAAATCCAAAAATAAAAAAAGTGAATGTAAAAATGTTTACAATAGCTTTTTGTTAGGTCCCTATACTACTAGTGTAACCCTTATTGTTATTAGTGCGACCGCCTTATTGTAAATAACATTTGGTATCAGAACTAGGTTCTAGGGTTTCGCTACTTCAATCAGGTCATCGGGCGAGATTGGGTATAACTCTTTCTCGATTTTTAATATGAATGTCTCTCAATTCATGTCTTATACAAAACCATTCACCAAGAAAATCCATTGCTACAATTCCAACACCATTGTTAAAACATTTTCTAACTAAATATGGTCAACCTCCTTATATAAGGAAAAGAAATGGGTGGATAATATATAATGTAGAAACAAATTCAATGCACTTTTTAACCCCCATTATTTGGTTATATGCATGGTCTATTGTGAAACTTTTGTAGCCTAAGAAGTTTGTAATGGGATACATTCAATCTCTCAAAGGTGGAAATTCATTACCTTATCCCACAACTAAGAAAGCACTAGCTAAGTTTGCAACTTTGATGGTAGACCTAAAAATGAACCTATATGTTGAGGCTTTACTAATTATATCATTTGTTGGAACGTTAGCTACCTAGATGAGATTAAAATAGCCATAGGCACACTTGTTGCATTTGCATGAATATTGCAGTTTGAAGACATTGTACCATATGATATATTCCATGATTTATTTGCAATGATTTCAAGTAAAAAAATCAGAATTGTTAAAAATTAGTATAGGAACCATGGAAGGAATTGGACACTTATGGTGAAAGAGAGGAAGAGTTGGAAAATATTAGCAAGTTTCATATGAGTAGGGATATGAATTTCACAGAAAAAAAATAAAAATACTAGCTAAGCTCTGCAAGTGTACTATCCATATCTAGCTAGTTTTTTAATGTTATTTCATACCTACCTAATAAGAGAGTATGAAAAGTGTTTGATAGTTTGTTGTTAGTATTTGTTATAAATATAAAAGAGAAGAAAAAGGTTTTGATATTAATTTTGATCATCATGGAAAAAGTGGGTGGAGTTGGTAGGTTTGCACAAATATGGTTATACCAATGTCTATCAATCTAGAGAGAAACATTTTCCCATAGTTTACTTTTGACATCAAGTCCTTTAGCACCATCTTTTAATATCCATGAATATATAATAGATGTGGTAAGCAGTTCCTAGGGTAATCGATTCTGAAACCATGATTGAGGAAAACATTTTTGTTAAGCCCTATATAAGGCCGATGTTAACCATAAAACCCATTTTCAAGCTCTATATATTTATTGATTAAATTTATATTTTTATATTGTAATGTAGGCTAGATCCTTTCACTGTACCATTTTTATAATTGTACCCTTTGTCTCCTACATACACACACAAACACACTAAGGATACATGGTATTGGAATCATCAAATCTTCTCTTATAAACCAAGGTTTCCTCCTTGGAGTGTATTGTAATTATTTGTTTCTTGTTAGACTGTGAGTCCCTAGACAATTAGATGAGGTGTTATCATGATCCACTGATAATTTTTCAATGAGATCTAGATGTATATCTAGAATATATTCAAGGTCAAATTGATGTATTATAAATTCATATTGAGGGATCAATATAGTGTAATACAATGGTTGGAGTCCTTTTCCACCAATTTTCCGGCCTTGTCTTGCGCATGCAAAACCTTAATATGGTATGAGAGTATAGGTTATGAAAGATCATGAAAATATCAAAGCAGGTGTTTCCTATCCTACCAATTTTTTTTTAAGGAGGGTTTGCAAGTTTTTTATCATTTGAGATTGATATCTAGTTGAGTTGTTTCAATCTGGTTCAAGCACTTAATTATTGTTGATCTTAGGGTTAAATCAATGAGCATGATGATGATCTATTCAATATTTCTTCGACCATGGATATATCACGAATATATATTAGACTTCCTATTAGAGTGGTTAACAATGATTTGATTGGATATATGAAAACTAGATCTTTGAAAACCTGCAATTAAGGTGATTGCATACCGCCTCAACCTCAGGTCCATTTAGTTTTCTTCTTTTTTGTGATAATTTTTTTTCCATTTTTCTTTTATGAAAGCATGTTTGGATTTTATTTCTTTTTCCTTAGTTCTAGCATTGGAGAATAACATTTGTTTTTAGATTTGTTTTGGTGTGCTGTTGGATCTATTCTCAATCCCAACCATGGAAAAATATTTTGACATCTTGCAGGATGAGAAATTTAAATCCATCCCTCCAAGTGCCTTCTCAAATATTTTCTTTTGGAGAGATATTTATATGCTATGTGATTTGTTCGTTTGTTGTTGATCAGTGATGAAAGGTTTGGAATTTATTCTTAATAGTGTTATCGGAAAAACTAATGTCCATTCAGAGCTGCTAGTCCCACTAAGATGGGTAGCTATCTTAGAAACAAACAAACTAAAGTCACTTGTGTTTTCCTTTATGAGAAATAGATGAGAGAGAAGCAGAGAGTACCAACCTCAGTCTTTCAATTGGCTCCTTGCTTGTTTCCTCTACCCTTTGACAGAGCTTTGCCACTCTTTCCTTAATTGTCCCGCTTCAAAGAACTCCTGTAGAGTCAAAGCAGCATAATACCATCAAAGCATAGAGGTCTATAACCATAAACAATATAGGATCAGATATATATTAACCATACAAATGCATATATCAATACAAGATTCAAAGATATACAAGAATATAGAGGAAAACTCAAATGGCTTTATTGATAGAAGTAGTAGAAGAGAGGCTTACAACACATTGATCTGACCCAGAGCCATCCTCCCATCATGAAAGCCCTCTTCACCTCATGAAAAGCTAGATCACCCAACACTATGAAGTTCCATAGAGAAACCAACAACACTTCCTTACAAGATACAAAATTCCAGTCTCTGGATCTCTAGGATGAGGGATCCATATATAGATATTTGTAGGTGGGTGAGTCAGCTTCTAGGATTTTGATTAATGTCATTTCTCTAATAGTTCTTGGTTCCACTTGCAGATTTCATGATCTCTTACTCATCCCTGGGCGAATTCAGAGAGGCAAGTGTCAAATGAGCAATTTCTAGAAGATTCTTTGGGTTTCCACCTAGCCAATTGCCTCTGCCATTTTTCTGCTCTCGCTCATCACACCCTACAGAAGGGCCTTTCAGTATGCATCACACTTTCTACATGTAGTAGGTGAGATGCATCGCACCCTTAGCACTAAGCAGTCTGTATGGTTCAGCTTTGACTAGTTCTGAGTAGTTTTTCAGGGAGAAATTCTGGGAGATGATGTAATCAGCTGACCTTGTTCCTTTATGGTGTGAAACAACACTTTTAGGGGCTTAAAAGCCCTTAGTTTATGGACATATGAGATTGGGGTTGCAGTGCCCAAATATGTCTATAACAGTTTCCCCCTAAAGCATGAGGTCATAAATCTTTTGATGTCAACTGAAATTCTTTATCATGAGGATCCGAGGTTTTCCAAACTGGAAGGTGACCTATAATAAGATACAATACAATACATTATCTTCATAAGATTTTCATGATCTAGCTGAGGAGGGCATTCCCATGCTTAACTTTATAAATTCATTTTCATGTACATAGGACAGACAACCGTTTGTGTGGCAGACTGATGATTCTGGTAGAGCCATCATCCCTCAGCTTGGATGATCATTTGTGCGGCTATGATGTACATTTGATGTCTTTATTTTCCTAAATATATCACAGCCTGGATGGATGAAACTAGATCCAAGGTCTTCAAACTCCTTCAATCTTCGCCTGAAGTACAAGTCGATCCATGTGAAAGGATTTTCTAACGTCAAACATGGAAAGGCATCTCCTGATTACTAGCCAATGATGTAAGTTGTTAACAGGTGCGAGAGGAATCACCGATAATGATAATGACCCTCAAGGTACAACATTACAATTCACGTGGTGCGAATATATGAGTCAATGTTGAACACCACGAAAAAATATTTCAGTCGAAGGTCATTGATGTAAACCTGTCGTCGGAAGTGAGAAACTTGCCATTGAGGCATGCAAGCTTCAAAGTACTTAAAGGGTTATACCTAAGTCAACTTCCTGGATAATGAGCTAATGTCGACAAGAAGTGACCCATCGTAGGAGGGCCTTAATGAATCCCACATCTACAACATGAAATGGAGCAATGATTTTATGGAGGTGAAAACGATCTGATAATACAAGGCTTAGGGCGGCAGTCATGAAAGAATGAAGCATGAAGGTATTGCAGTGGATGAAATGTAAGCTGGGTTGGTGAATTCTCTGAGTGACTTCTCTTGAACATATCAGTGACACTGAAATGGATTGGTAGCGTTAACCCCAAAAATGGATGGTACGAAGGACCAATGGTGATATGACCGGTGAACGGAATAACTCAACCCGACTCAATCATGGTGATGTAGTGAAAGTGTCATGTTCAAGAGCGACCTGATACCAATAAATTTTCTTTAAGTTTTCTTCCCAATTTTTACCCAGTCATTGCTGACCAGTACCTCTTTATTTTTGTCAAGATTGAGGAGGATAACATATTCTTGTTCTATAATTTTCCCTTCGGGAAAGCCTATCGCTATGTTTTAATGAGCCTAGTGACAGTGAAACTCACTCTTGTCTACATGGACAAGTTTTTCACTATTGTTTTAACGAGTTTAATGACAAAGATAACTTGGTCCTTTTCAATTTTAGAGAGTCTAAAAAGAGACAGAAAGGCAACTCTAGTAATCTAAAAAAGTATAAAATAATATGAAAGGGATGACTTTTCGATAGTTTTAACGAGTCAAACAAGACAAGTGCTCGATCGTTTTGTGTAATGATCCCTCAGGTCCAAAAATATTAAAATCTAGAGGAGGGATAACACTTCCAATTACTTTAATGAGTTGGAGAGGCCAATTTCTCAGCAATATTTTCATATTTTACGAGTCAGATGAAAAGAGATTAAAGGAGACTCATTTTTTGAGGAACGAGTGATGTTTTTGGATAGCAGTTGGTTCCAGGTAAGGTTTGGAACTTGTCAATCACGGTAGTGTAAAGAAGATGGATAATAGAATCACTCATCATGGTTGTTCCTCAAAAGAGGTAAACAATCAAATGGAGGCATATGATCGGCTAAAAAGAGTGGAGGTGATGGTAAGAACACGACCAAGGCTCAAAAGCTAATGATTATGCGATCGTAATGGTTATTTACCGAAGGATGGGTTCATTTTTTAATGATCTTAAAATCTGGGGGAACATATGCTCATTACTAGGTTTATTTTTTAACGAGCTTGAACTTCACGTAGACCTGCTCGTTCCAGTTGTATAATAAGGATGTCTTATTGATAGGTTCATTTTTTAGGGAGCTTGCCCCATTGGAAACTTTTCTCTACAACCTTTTTTTTATGCAAGCTAGGAATGACCAACCTATGAGTTTAAAGTGTTAAGAACCTACAAACTAAGAAAATAAATGGTCACTTTTCACTTGCATGCAAAAAGGTTTACATGCCCCCAGGTATAGAGAAGTAGAGTTTCCAGATTACCATACAGATGTTCTTGCATTAGCAAGATTATTCCACCCATGTAGCAGACAAAACACTTCCTTGGCTTTGTCCATTGAAATGGATGAAGGTGATTCCAGTTCCAATCACCTAACCTTTGACGAGGGAATCCTGTTCTAATCTAATCCCATTTTCCTAAATGGACAGGTGTGTCAGACTAGTCATATATCCACTGCAGAAACCTACCTTATACCTAAAGTTTTCCTGCCAAAGCAGACCAAGGTGCATGCCCCTTGGGTTTAGCCACATTCACCGAATCACTCACGTTCATCAGGTGGATTGACTGGAAATTGATGAGACATTCCTTGTGCAAAAATACAAGTTAGGGATGGATCTTGACTAGTAGCTATGTTTGAACCAGGGAATGAAAGCTGGTCTATGAGCTAGACCACTCTGCCTTCATGTGGAAAACACATCACTCAAAAGAGTGAGGAAACAATAGCTCCCATGATATAGATGTAGTCATGCCCAAGGATTAGATTTTAATCTAAAGGTCCTTGGACTATCATTACATTCAGATAAATGGTTTTCCTTCTCAAAGTTGTAGGAAAACTTGGAAGGATCCCTAACAGTCGACTGGTTCCTTTGTTGAAGCCTGTCAGATTTCAAATCTCAGGCAGCAGTGATGGTGAACCAAGCGCTTTCCAAGAAGTTGAGGAAAGGATACTCATAGAAGCCCCTTTATCTATGATAGTACCAACCATGATCATTCTGTAAGCTTGTACTATGATTCAGAATGGTACATTAGATGGTAGACGGGGTCTGCCTAGTAGATTCCAATCGAAGGAAACAACTAGATTGCTTGGAGGAGGGACCAAATAAATGACCAGGTAAATTTATGACGAACTTCCTTCCTGCGTAAAGGAACAGGTAGATTTCGCCCATGTTCATCAAATTCTGTGTTGACGAAAATAATTTGAACGATGTCGTTTTCATTCTCTCTGGTGACTATATCATTTAAAGGTAGACCTTCTGAAAACAAGACTAGGTTGACTGACGTCTCGACCTGTTGACTTTGGTTCGGTGTGGACTCAAAGGGTTTATCTTCAATGATAGATGCTTTGACCGACCACAAAGGTGTGTCAGTCAGATTTTTAACTAGTGATGGACTCGGCAAGAGTTTCTTGTATCCAAGAGGAAGCCGTAGCGGTGAAGCAGGACTGTTATCCAAGACTCTTTTAGCTTCATCTAAGAAGGGACAACGATGGATGGCATGATCGCCATCACACAGTCTATAAGGAATTTTAGATCTTCCTTTTTGTCAATTGACTTCGTTCTCACTAGTCGACGGTGTACTTTCAAAATGATCATCAGAGGTTGAGGGCACCGGATTGTACAAGCAGGGAGACCAGTCCCTTAAGACCACGGGATGCAAGGACAATCTCGATGATAGTGGTCTCCCTTGCAAATGACACATGGAGATTTAGGTTTGGATGGTGCAGTTTGTGGATTTTCACCAGACGATGCATGGTTGCCCCATTTTACTGTTGGCTTCTTCTTCTTCTTCACCTTCCCTTTCTTCTTCTTCTCAATTACTTGGTTTTTAGTTTTACTAGTGTCACCAAGCGAAGAGGAAGAATAAGAGGGAGAAACAAATGAAGTAGAAGGTTGGGGGGTAACTTTAGTATCATCCGATTGCTGATTTGATTGCTTAGGAATCACGGTGTTTTGAATGACAGAGGTCAAGAACAACCATACTGGTAGGCAATTATCAGTCCTAGAAGGGACAATGTGGCCATATGAGGTGCACCAACATCTCCCTAAGAGGAGAAGGGACTAGGATTCCCACAGAGGGAAACCTTTGATTGGTGGACTCCATTTCCTCAACCTAAGACCAACGAGGGAACAATTATGTTATTCCGATTAAAATAAATTTTATGACACTTTGACACAACTTGCTTTTTCAATTTTTAAGATTTGAGAAAAAGCTAAATATGACTCTAGTCGCCTTAGATTTTTAATGAGCCTAAAGTGACAAGTGCTTAGATGGACCTTTTCTTTTAAGGAGTCTGAAAAGGAACAAAAGTGACTACTCTAGAAATATAGACAGAGGGATTACCAAACCAATCACAAAACTGTAGAATACTTTTTACGGTACGGTATTCAATCTTCCCGAATGCTGTGTTTCAGTGCATTGCGATCGATATGGCGACAGACACGGCTTCCTAAGGATAAAGGATATAGCCTATTGTGGTCTCCTAACATATACTCGACGGTACGTGGGAGCACAAGTCTGTACTGGCACTTTTCGTCTCAAAGAGGAGGAATCACCCAACCTAGGATGAAAGCGATAGTTCCCAGGCTTTATGACACTAGAATATGTCTCTAGCCTAGACTTCTAAATGTTGTGCGTTAGGTTCCAAAGCATTTTTATGTTCATTGAAATTTATTTTACAGTTGATATTTCTTAAGAAGTTTGCCTTTAAGGTTCACTGCATGATGTAGATATACAATTCCTAAATATGCAATCTAAGATGATAAAAATCATTTACTTTATTTTTACAATGAAAATCCTAACTACTAAAGAAAGAGAAGCAAGATTCTTTCAACATAGAGCAGAGAGCACACACTAAGATGCACTGTCCTAAATCAATTTCCACAAGTAGTCTAAATGAAAATGCACATGCATGTATTTGTTTTCCACTTTCTTAATGTGTGAATGACAAAAAGAATGCTAAGTACAGATCTGAACTATTTTTCTTTCAAGGCGACAATACTAACAATTTTCTTTTCAAAAAACGAAAGGAAGACTAAGACGACACTTTGTGATTTCGAATTTAAAATTGCTTTCGACACTTGAAATACTATTAATTCAAATCAAATATAATGGCAAAAGTGTAATCAACTATCAAAAAGAGGAAGACTCTTTTCTTTGTGAAAATGACACTTGCGACACTTTCAAATCAAAAGACGACAATTCAATTAAGCTACTATTTGCAAAGGAGAACTGCAAAGGATGAAAAATACATAAAACAATTCACAATTATTTGAACAATGAAGGCTGAATAATGCAAAGGAAGGGACTTTCAACAGTGATATACTGATCATAGATAGAAAAACTACTAAATAAAGCTGAAGACAGTGAAAAGAAAACCAAAATCTAGAGGCAGAAACAATCTTACCTAATCATCGCACCTGTAACACAAGGAAATAGGGATGCATCTCACCTGCAGCACACAGGAGGTGCGATGCATCCAGACTACCAATGAGAGACAGTGCGATGGTACAGGGACAAGACTGAGCTTGGTTCTTGCTCACAGTTTGCGACTTAATTTAGGGATTTAGACTAAGCTAATGAGGTTACTTGAGCTACCACAAAGCATAGGGGCTGATCTAATGAGGTTACTTGAGCTACCACTAGGGCACTTAGGATGTTTGCAAGTCAGATGTTCAGTTCATAAACTAACCCAAAGATTGACTAAAGTAGCATTGATCTACTTTGCAGTTGCATAGCAAAAGCAGTTCGAAGGCTAGTTGGCTTAACTTCAGGCTCCGTTTTTCGTTTATAAAGCAAACAAATAGACACAAGTAAACAAGCTATTCACTCCCTAGTGGAGTCGCCATTTTGTTATCGGGAAAACTAGTGTCCATTCAGAGCTGCTAGTCCCACTAAGACGGGTAGCTATCTTAGAAACAAACAAACTAAAGTCACTTGTGTTTTCCTTTATGAGAAATAGATGAGAGAGAAGCAGAAAGTACCAACCTCATTCTTTCGCTTGGCTCCTTGCTTGTTTCCTCTCCCCTTTGGCAGAGCTTTTCCACTCTTTCCTTACTTGTCCCGCTTCAAAGAACACATGCAGAGTCAAAGCAGCATAATACCATCAAAGCATAGAGATCTATAACCATAAACAATATAGGATCAGATATATATTAACCATACAAATGCATATATCAATACAAGATTCAGAGATATACAAGAATATGGAGGAAAACTCAAATAGCTTTATTGATAGAAGTAGTAGAAGAGAGGATTACAACCCATTGATCTGACCCAGCACCATTTGTTGGCATTATGAGATAAGTGTTGTCCTCGATGGCAAACCACACAGATGACAAATCATAGTGCAGGAGGTCAGCAACAAGGAATTGATGATCAGTCTACAAGAATGAAGTCATGATTATATATACGCAGGTTCATTGTGACAAAGCCACGTATACATGCGGGTTAGACATTACCACGTCACGTATGCGTATGCACGCATTTTCATGAGAGGAAAAGCGTGTATATGTTGGATAACTTACCTTTGGTCCGTGGCAGTTAGTCCTTGGTACTTGAACCTATGGTTTTGGACCATGGTACCTTGTCAGATGTGTTGATCCCTAGTATTGGGTGCATGGTATTGGTTTGTTATGGTTTGGACCATGGTATTGAGCAAGGCCTAAGAATATAAAAGGAGAAGAAGATCATTAGGCGAGGGAGATAGAGAGTCTTGAATATCTGATGAAGGATGAGATCCAGTATGCAGGTTATGGGTTGCTTGATCTAAGCTAAGGAGGGATCTCACAAGTTGATGGAGAACAAGATCTAAGGATAGATCGGGATCAAATGGTTTGAAATGAACTATCTCTATATGGTTGATTATGCTTGTTCTAGATCTGGATACTGACGCATGTAATGTTCTGAACTGGGTATAACTTAAGTTTGAGATAGCTACAAGTCTTGATTGAATATTTATAGATATGTACGCGGGTCGGATTTGGTAAAAGCGCGTATGTACGTGGGTTTGGTTTGTCCAAATAGCGTACACCATTTAAGCTGTGATTTTGATGATACAGTTGGTCCTTAATATTGTTGCAGAGTTCAAGGTTCTGCTCTGTGTTCTGGTGACTGTTTTTGTTGACAGGGTTTCAGTATTGGGTGTTGATGTTGCTAAGTGTTTGTGAGCTTCAATGATATTGATGGGTCCAGTATGAAAATTG